>AYEL01087456.1:0-15215 GCA_000484575.1 Olivierus martensii | reverse complement strand
ATGTATGATATATATATACACACATATATCATACACACATATATATATATCATGTGTACATATATATATATATATGTCATGTGTGTATATATATATATATACACATGACATTATATTATTTCAACTAACCATAATAATTTAGAATATTTTTTTGAAATATCTGATTAATTTTTGAATTCATTTTTATATAAAAAATTTATAAACAATCTTTTTGTCTGTTAACTATCACATACTATCTCAATAACCAAGTATCAAAAAGAATTTAAATTTTAGAGGATTGTTTCTGTTAACCTTTTATAAGAAGTTTAAAAAGTCGCTACCTTTAGATTTTGTACTTATTCGAAATAATAAAAAAGTGAAACATAATATTACTTATCATCAATATCTTTAGAGAATATTCTACTAGAATTCATATTTTTTAAATTATTGAATTATGATAATTTAAATCAAAAACTGAAAGAGAAGTCGATTATAGAGTCCGTTTAATTGTGAAATGTCGAATTCTTTTACTTTTTTATTCAAGCGATGGTCAGGATACAAAATGTAGTTTAAAGATTTATTCTATAGTTTCACAGTTTCTGCAATATGTCTATTGTTTCAATATTATTATAGTTCTTGTCGTTTTGAAAATGGATTACAGAAAATGAAAATTCCTTTACTTGTATTATTTGAAACAATATCATATCTCTTAGAATTCTCTACGTCAAAAAATTCAATTTAATTTGTTTTTATTTTATCAGTTTTTCACAGTCCATCGGATTACATTATTTTCTACAAAGAATTCCTTCTAGGATTTCATTTCTACAGTCTAAATTTATTCTTTTCGGGTAATATTAAAGAATTTTAATCAATGTTAAAATGATAATCGATTAATATTTAATATAAACTGTAATTAGGCTGTCACAATGCAATTCAATCTTTCTATAACGTTTATTGATTTATAAATCAATATGTAGAAGAAAAAAATCGGAAAACTAAACAGTTTTTAAAGTTCGCCGAATATTTTCGTTGTGTTTGCATATCTAATTTAACAATTAACATTACTATTTTTTTAATACGTTTCGGGATAAGAATTCTTTCGTTGTTTGATGTAGCATTTAATAATTAACTAGATGAATTCGCGGCTTAATATTTTTATATATTTTTTTATTTTGTCACAAAACATTATAAAAGGAAAAATCGCAGTGAAATTGTGTTCTAATTTATTAACAAAAACGATTGAAGACATAAGATAGTTAATAAAATTAAATTTTATGTTGATGCTAATTTATTATGAAGTTAAAACATTAACAAGCCTATTTTTCTAATTAATAAGGTATTAATAATATATAAATTATCGTTATTAAATTTTATACTATAGCGCTATAGAAAATTTGTAAATCGAAATTTAGAAATAAGCCAGTAATTTTCGTTTGTATCACTTTATATTGCTTTGTTCACAACAAAAAACTATACTTTCTAAAGCTCTTTTTAGTCTTCATGCAGAGGAGGGCAACATATTTTTCAAAGTTGCAACATGTGTAACTAATGATATGTTCAATTCGCCACATTTTCTAAAAAGTAAAATAATAATCGCACAATTTAATTTGTTCGGCCGGACGACTGAAATAATGCCTAGTTTTATCCATTTTTTAGCATAATAAGAATTAATTTTCATTATTAATGAGAAAAGAAATAGAAATATTTCAAAATTAAAATCTCCACATGTGCGGATTTGCGAGCAGGTTGCTCACTTCTGCTTTAATGCTTTTCGACTGCAAATGCTATATAATAATCTGTATATATCGCATATTCAGTATACATTTATCGATTCTCTCTCATTCGATCGGTATCGTAAAAGTTAAAGAAAAAGATTATGAGAATAGCATATAGCCGCTCCTCGAATTACGAACATAATTAATACCTATACATTATTCGTTAATCGGGTTGTTCGTGACTAAGACACTATTTATTTTATGTCCTAAATTATTGAAATAATTTTATACACTGTATATTGTAATATATTTTGCTATTTTTCCAATTATTTAATTAATTAAAGACACGTAAATTAGCGAATATTTAAACATACTATTTTATAAAAAGTCAAATCTATTATGTTCATTTTGCGATAGTATCAAAGGAATAAATTGAAATCGAGTGGTGTTAATTTCTATTTTACCGATTTTAATGAAATTTTCCAAATATAAAGTGATAAATTTTTGATGTAGTTGCCATTATTTTCAAATACTGTCATAATATGTTAATTAGCTGAGTAATTTTACATTATATTAGTATCTAGACCATTTTGCTCTCATATTTCTTAAAATTATTGAAGAATTTTTGAAATTTTGTGAAATTTGAAAATGAAATTTCAGGTTTAAGTAGAGAAACGGGTGTATTTTGGTTAGAATGTTTTGTTGTAAAATGCTATATTCATAAATCTAGCTCAAATAAGTGTTTAAAAAGCAGTTGAATGTAATTCAACATTTAATTCACACCATTGATGTGTCATTTCCATTCTAACTGTTCTCTCCGATTGCGTTAATAATTCTATATAGTGTGAGGAAGGAAAACTTCCCCAATCGAAAACAGAATTTGAAAATATGAAGTTACTCTTTTTCGAAAGTGGAAGTAGACATACACAGATTTCAGATAATATGACCATCTTCAAAAACATCAACAATCTATCTTGTAGGATCCTAATTCAATTTTAGGGGGATTAACACTAGAAAGCATTATCTAAAAGAATATGAATCTGGTTCGTACCAAATCGCCATTCATGGCTGACCCAACTAGAGGTGTGATTGGACTATGAAGGGCACTATAATGTTGGCGCTCAGTAATGCTGTGTATCGTCCGGTGTATAATTGGCATAAAGCCACTCAGAAAAAATCACAACCCAAGATAATTAGATATGAATCTCTGGTGTGCCATCATAATGCCCAATAGCGGATGATAAAGAGTAATTTAGAGATCTTGGGAATCTTTGCATATTCAAAATTGATCTCTCGCAAGGAGTTTGGTCCACTACATAAAGAATTTCCAGTATCAATCAAGGCCTGGTTGCTTAATTGCGTCCTTTATCTGACAACTTAAACTTAGCACAGATATGGGTAGCCTGTATTAAACATTGAAATACCCATATTCAGTTTGTATCTATTAGCATGAAAAGTGGCATATAGCAAGAAATAAGAAAGCATTTATATATATTGTCTACCTAACTGCATGACGCAATGACAGTTTCCCTCTCAGAGATAAGAATTTTTCTTCGTTCTTATAATTTACTAAATGTTACAACAAAAATCTTATGATTAAAAGAAAGAATAGAATATAGCATATGAAACTCCAGCTTTCCCTTTTATAACAAATGATAAGCAAAGCAGAAAGGTATGCGTTAGTTTATTTCTATTTTCATATAAAAAAAAGTTTGATAAAAGAAATTATGAATTCTAGAATTGAAAGTATAATTTAAATATTCATCGAATTTTATAAATATTTCAGTCATATTTAATGATAAAATTACGAAAAAAATTTATAAATGTACTAAAATTTCTACGAATAGAGTAAATCTTTGAATTTCAATTTTATATGAATTTTAGAATTCTGTATATTCTAACATATTGTCAGGTTTTCATCTTGGTTCTTTTCTGTCATTTATACTTATAACAAAAATATTTTGAAAATGAAGCCCATAAGCACAGAATTTCAATTAATAAGAAGAAAAGAAATTTAAATAACACATAAATATAATTTTTAAAGAAATTTATGTTTTCTACAGACGTGACTACAATAATATTTTTTAAAAATCGAAAACTTTTGGGAATACAGTGCTGCCTCGCAATTCGACAGTAATCTGTCACGGAACTAAGGTCAAATTGCGGGACAATATTTCCCATATAAGACTATGGAAGATAGATTAATTCGTTGTCGGACCCTCATCCCACTCTCTTAACTAGTGAGTGAGATACAATATATTATTTACTTTACTATAGGTATTTTATCATTGTATAACACACTAAATTACAAATTACAGTATTTTATTCATAATACATTCAATGTTGGAATGAAGTCTTCTTTATCTTGTTCTACCTTTGAATCTGTGAAAGCAGATTTGATTCTTTCTATATTCCTCAGTTTAATCTGAAATGTGCAGAAGAAAACTATTATTTACTTTACTATAGGTATTTTATCATTGTATAACACACTAAATTACAAATTACACTATTTTATTCATAATACACTCAATGTTGGAATAAAGTCTTCTTTATCTTGTTCTCCCTTTGATCTGTGAAAGCAGACTTGACTCTCTTTATATTCTTCAGTTTAATCTGAAATGTGCAGAAGAAAAATTCACAGGCAAGTCGAGCCTCTGGAGTTTCCTCTGCAATTCTTTGAAAATTATCCTAACCTTCTCATAGATCATTGCTGAGTTATTGGATCTCTCTTCATCTATCTTTATCTAATTCAGTCTGAAAAGCAACTTTTCCATCTCTTCATTGATTGAACATCTATTCTTGTCAGAAGTCTTCATTGCTCCAGCTGTCATCATAGCACCCATAATCTCTCTCTGTTGCAAAACAATGCAAATTGTCCTAAGAACGTCATACTTCTGAGCTACATCTGTGATTGTTCTACCTTTCTGCACATTATGTATGGTTAATCAATTTTTCTTCTTTCCCGAATTATTTCTCTGTTCACTTCTCTTTGAACCTATCCCTAAATTTCACTCAAGAAAATAATAACTACAGATGCATAATTTTTTTTATTTTCTTAAAAATTCAGTATTGACGGCAAACATCAAAGCAGCCCAACAAAAACTGACAAATAACAAATGACATCACAGAATTCCATGCACGCGCATGCGCCATCCCGCGAAACCTAACTGTCGAATTGCGAGATACCACTCTACTGTATTTTTCGACATTTAAAACATATTTGAGTTGTAGTTTTGCATCTTCTATTTATTATTTTGTAGATTTGCAATCAACTTGACGTTTTTGGATATTAAAGTGTATGAAAACAATACAAATCTTTGAAATTTTATAAAATTCATTGATTTGCGTACTGTAAATTAATTGTCAAGATTTTCCGAATTCTATTTATTATTACTGCTTTGGGAATTCTGTTTCGAAACTTCTCCCAACGCCATGCCTGGTTCGAAAAATGTTAGAGGCGGGCTGTACGTCGGAAGGTCCTGTGTCTATGTAAGGTCCCCGTTCAGGCTTTGGCACGGAAGTGAGCACTTTGGAAACAGTCCCGATAGGATCCCAGCAATGAGCCACCGTGACGGACGCAAGCAACTCCTAAATAAAACAAGGTGATCTCTTTTGGTGCCTTTTAACTACGCCACATCAGATATTGGATGTATTCTGTTCCGATAGGATCCCAGCAATGAGCCACCGTGACGGACGCAAGCAACTCCTAAATAAAACAAGATGATCTCTTTAGGTGCCTTTTAACTACGCCATATCAGATATTGGATGTATTCTGTCCTCCACCGATAAGGGATAGATTTTCAAATCTGAACATTAGTAGAATTTAAGTATTTTAGCAAGGATTGCTTGAAAGTTACTTATAGTGATGACTGTTTTATGTAAAATTGATGGCTTTATATTTTTATGAATATTTACTTTCATTTAATTACCTTCGTAATTATAATAGACAGAATAAACATTTATATCCAATTCATAAAAACGTTTCAATTAAAATTACATGACAATAATTAACTCATACGAGCATGAAATGACGGAACTATAGTCACAATCAAAAATTCAAAATATTTTTCTCTTAGTCATATACCAAATAACTAAACATTTCTTTTGTAATATATTTGTAAAAGTAACAAGATGAACACAGAGGAAATTTTATAATTAAATTTTACAAGCATTTTTTTTTTTCAACACGTCATATGGAGGTTTTAGTTGAGGCTTTTCCTTCGAATACGAGGCTGGGACGAGTGCGGTCACCGCCACCTCTTCCACCAAGGAAGGACTGTTCACCTACAGCGTGACGTCACAGAAGAGGAATAACTTCGCCGCTCGCTCTCTTGTTCGTAAGCAAATGGTAATCACGGGGATGCAAATATTTAACAGACAAAAAGGCGTAATTCTTATTTTTTTATTTGTCAGGGAACAGGCTTAAATGTCAGAACAATGAATTTTTCAATTTATCTGTTCTTATGATAACATTTTTCAAAATTCCTGCTTTTTGTAGCATTGTATTCGTAGAAATATGTTTACGCCCTAACAATTGCATCCCAGAAATTTAGAAAGACGGCTAGTAAAATATATTACAGAATATCTGTTTGAAAATTAGAACGGTATACAAATAGAATTTTTGAATGAAGCACAGACACAATGTTTTGTAAAATTTTCACTGTAATACTAATGAGACAAATAAAAGTAATGATCATAAAAATCGAGAAAATGGAGTAAAAAGAAAAAAAAAAAAATTTTCACTGTAATACTAATGAGACAAATAAAAGTAATGATCATAAAAATCGAGAAAAAGGAGTAAAAAGAAAAAAATGCGACGCTCCACAGACAGGTAAGCTACCATTTTTGCCATATTATTTAATAATAATGTGAAAAAAATGTTAAACTTTAAATTTTTTAACGTAGATACGTTAAGTAATTTCTGAGGAAAGTTCTTCTGTCTTTGAGATAGTTGCAGCAATGAAGGGTTGTAAGATTGTTTCGTTTTCAACCTTTTTAATTGGATAATAATTGGTAAATTAGAATTAGATTTTTTAAGTAAGTTTTGTTTTTTAAGTAAGAATGATTGTCAATTTATGCAAATTTTTACAGCTTAGTTGCAAGCTGAACTGAAAAGGGCAAATAACCCGAAACTAAGTTAAAAAATGAATCGCTCCGCCTATAAATGGCTTGCTTTGACAACAGACAGAAAATTGATAGATACACCGAATGTCCATTTACATATATATATATATAAAACTTATTTCTTTAGTAAAAGGGCATAATTGCAGAATAATGCTTTATGTTTGGGCTATAAATAGTTCAAATCCGCTACTTTTGGAGCACAATCATGCTACTTTTTAATCTTCAGATCTGGCAACCTTTATTAGGTAAGTTGTTTCGTTTTTAACCTTTTTAATTGGATAATAATTGGTAAATTAGAATTAGATTTTTTAAGTAAGTTTTGTTTTTTAAGTAAGAATGATTGTCAATTTATGCAAATTTTTACAGCTTGGTTGCAAGATGAACTGAAAAGGGCAAATAACCCAAAATTAAGTTAAAAAATGAATCGCTCCGCCCATAAATGGCTTGCTTTGACAACAGACAGAAAATTGATAGATACACCGAATGTCCATTTTCACATATATATATAAAACTTATTTCTTTAGTAAAAGGGCATAATTGCAGAATAATGCTTTATGTTTGGGCTATAAATAGTTCAAATCCGCTACTTTTGGAGCACAATCATGCTACTTTTTAATCTTCAGATCTGGCAACCTTTATTAGGTAAGTTTCACATTTACTAACAGACTAGATTATAATATAAATTTAAGATTGCAGGAATAAAATTGATATAAAGTCAATTATCCTATGTTATTGGCCGCCATTAATATTTTGTAATTTTTGCTATAATAGACGGTTGGATGTAAGTTGTTATCATTTCTTATGAACAGCGAAACTACGGGTTGAAATATCCTCTTGAAAGATGGATAGACTTTCCTTTTATATTCAGACAATGCGTCAAAATTAATCATTCCGTCCTATAGGCTATTCCATTACTTGTGACTTTAGCGTTGTTCATTTCAATCCAATTAAAAATTTACTTCATGCAAAAGAAACAGAGTTTAAGAGAAAAACCATAATTATGGCAGTTTAATAATGAAGTCATATAAATTTTCAGAGGGAACTGTGTGTATTAGGATATTTTAAGAATTTGTATATAAAGTAGGCTATTTGATCCTGGTTCTATAAAAATTAAAAAATAAAAAATAAAAATTTCTGAAAAACAATGTAAACTTCATTGTGGTGAAATAATGTTCTTTTATTGTTATGTTTTAACAATTATAGACAATCTATGAACGGTTACTTGTATACTGTACATGTCAAAATTCTGCTATCACGTAATGTTAAGCTAATAATTTGACAATTTATTTTATTAGATAAGTTTAACATAGACTAACAAAATAATTTTTAATATAAAGTATTCAGTTCATTTAATTACCTTCGTAATTATAGTGACAATAAATATTTATTAAGTAATTTATAACAAATTATCTAACAATGATTAATACATACGAGTATGCACGAAGCGACTGTCGTAACTACTGAAACTTCGAATAAATTTCTTCGCATTACACACCAAATAACCGAAACATAAAACACTTCTTTTCATAAACGATTATACGAAAAAATAATTAAAAAATACTGGATAAAATGAATATCACATTACACAAAAAATAATTAATAAATATTAGTAAAAAATTCCAATCTTAACAAATGATAGAAAGATATTATTACAACATAAATTCACCGATTTTCCTCTTATATAAAGTAATTCTTTGTGAGTGTCGATGGTGTTCAAAAAATAAATCATGTTATTTTGTTAATTATCAAAAAATTCTAAATATTAATAAAAATATCAATGTATGAATAAAAATGCAATAAAACTTTATGAATAATACTATACTGCTCTTCGTAAATGACGATTTATAAGCGAGAAATATAATTTTAGGTTAACAATACTTGCTGCCCTCTAGTGAACATAAATGTATTTAAATATTTTTAAATTCAGAATTCTGAATAGGCGCAATCTAATTACAAAATCTTTCTTGTTTACAGAATTAATAGTTATGTATCCATCTAATTATATTATTATTTATAATTACTTTTATGTAGTAAATTATTTTCTGAATGATTTAAAATTTACCGTTTCAAAAAGAAAAAATATTTTTATTTTGTTTATTTAATGAAAATTTGCATCTCAGCAGTTTCCCTTATATCACGATACTCGCATAACACGGATTTGTATAACGAGACAAAAAATTATGGCACACACTACTTATATTACGGGATAGATAAATTTGATACTTCCGGGCTGTAATTGAAACTATCCAATGAACTATCACATGAAATCTTTTAATAGTTTCGATTGTATTTTAATAAAAATTCAATTTAATATTAAAAACTTTTACATAAATAGCAAATGTTAAAAAAGAGAGATATTTATATAATTATCTGACGAAACAATGGCGACCAACCGATGTACTATTTCCGCTAATGTGATCCACAATTTTGATTTTTCCAGCTATCCGTTAGTAGTAGTGATTGTGCTTGAGATTCACGTCTCGAAAATTCTCGAGATTTATAAGAATATTTCATTCCCGATTTTCGAGAATTTTTAATTATTATTATTTCGGGATTCCCGAGAAAAATTCTTATAAATCTGGAGAATTTCCTGAAAATTTTATAGCAATACATAAATTATTTTGACTCTGCGTCAATAAACTAGGCTAAAAACTTATATGGTTTATTCGCGTCACATCTACTAAATTTATATTTCAAAAACAAAGTTATCTGAATTTAATCGCAAAATAATACTTAAACATATAAACCTAAAATAATATATAGATCAATAAATTGTACAAACATCATTCATTTTATTGTAACTTTAAAGATTTCTATTATTGTAGACCTGTCATGTTATGCCATAAGCAGATTTGTGATGATGTTTACATAGAAAAGCCAAAACAAATATCTGATTTTTACTCATTCAGCGGTTCACCAGAGTAACAATTATATATCTAATGATGCCTATGGTAAATAGAATATACAGTATAGTATATTATGCGATCTGATATATTGTATCAGAGGATATGAGTGAATAGCTAGCCCTCAATCATTCCCCAAAACTCCCATCTTCACTAAATGGTCACGATTATAGAGCTCTCTTAGAAAATTACGTAGCCAAAATACAAGGGTCCTAAACCTTTCTTAAGAGATGTATCTATTAGTCTAAAACACATGAATATTTTTGAAATTTTTGTACAAAAAATCACAAATCACTTCATAACTTATCTACCAATGTAAAATATCAGAATTTTCTATCAATTATTATAAACAAAATAGTTCTATTCCTATATACAAAAAGTATTATAAGATATCAATCTATACTAATTTAACTACATTATTTAATATAATTTATAACGAAAATTAAATAATATTAAAGTTTATTAATTCATAATCACTTAAAGTGCCCAATAATTTGAATATTTAGTATGTTCTTTCGCCAATCCCTAAACAGACTCTTTATATTTATCGCATTAAATATTTCTTTAGTAATTTCATTCGTTTATAAGCCTACAATTAATTATAGTAATTATATTAAAAAGTAAAATAATACATTAGCTCTATATTAGATTAAACAAAATAACATATATTGCTTCTGAACTATATATACGCAGAATTCTCCCGAAATTGGCCATAAATTGTTCCTCAAATCTGCCTATTAGGCGATAATTCGTATATCAGAAAATAAATTTTTAGTGCTTCCTACAATATAATCTCCGATTGATTTCTGGATAGAATATTTATCCTTAACAGATTCTAAAAACAAAATATATTTGAAATAATCAAAAAATATTTTAAAATGATTCCTGATAATTTTATTGAAAAACTTCTATCTGTGAATCACGAGAAAAAAGTCTTTTCTTATATTTCAAATTAATTGAATGATATCACATTTTTGTAACAAGTATTAAAAATTCTTAAAATGATATCATTTAAATCTCCTAAAACTGATTGGCATAAACTCCAAACTGATTAAATCTAATTTTTGTAAATTTCTCTATTTTAGTTCTAGTGCAAATAACTGTACTGACTGTACCCTTGGGTACTAAAATTGAGAAAATATCTGCTGATAATCTCAATTATTGGTCTGGTTGAGGTGGACACAAGTCGTTTTTCCCAGTGATTGCGGAATGCAATAATGTAAATATTCGAATTTAAATCAACATAATTATTAAATACATAGTTTCATAATTATCCATAAAATTTTCTGTAATATTAAATTTTTGTATAATTTCCACTTATACACAACTTTAAAATATAATTTGCATTTTTAAATTCTACAGATATATTTTTGTATAATTTCCACTTATACACAACTTTAAAATATAATTTGCATTTTTAAATTCTGCAGATAGAAAGGATGAATTTTCTCCCAAATTTTACCCGATTCGGATAATGATCAAATTATTTTTTGAACAACTCCAATAACGCAGAAAATATCGAATTGGTGGCACTGGTAATCTGAAAAATATACAATATATGAATGTTACTTGAAGGATTTCATTTTATAATTTTCGCTAATAAAATAATTTTGCGTAGATAAAAGAAACAAAGTAAATACATAGATTATAATTTAACTTTAATCTCAACACTGTATTCAGAATGTTCAATATACAGTACTTACGCGAATCAAGAAATTCTTCTTCACATAAAACATTCCACCGATGTTAATTCCTATAGGAGTTTTCCCAAATCGTTTCATGAAGTTTAGAATCTTTAAAATAAAATTTAATTATCAATGCTTATAAAAGTTTCAACTTAAAAATAAATGAAATTAAATTACTTTCAGTTTAGTTTTCAATGGCAAATCGGCCGAAGATATTTTGACAATTTCAATAAAATTTCCGTAAAGCTGTAAATAAAATCGAGTGATTAAATAAATTTTAAAATAAGCAAAAAAATATTTTACTTACCAACGAAGTAAACCGGGAGAGGGCTAACGAAATACTTAATGCGAAAAGTGTAAATGTAAATGTTAGAAAAACACTTAAGATAAATAATAATCCACCTAATTGAAGGGCAGCACAAATAGCGAAACATTCCATGTAAATTCCAAGTCCGTATACGACAGGAGAATAAAATTCACTAACGCGATTTATTTCCTGCAAATAATACCATAAATCATAATGTTTGTTTATCAGATCATCTATCTTCTCTTTCAAAAATCTTTCCCTTTTTTGAAGTTTATCAAAGGTATTAGATAAGTTTGTGAATCGCTTAGATAAGAAGGTGGAAAACACGCTTAAAACTAGAATAACAGTATCCAATTGTACTAAACCATAGATAACTGCCAATGTGAAATTGAAATTACATAACAAAAATTCAATTTCTGTTTTTTTATTCATTTTCAATGCTGGATAGAGAAACAAATCAATTAAAGTTATATCTTTCTCTTTTTTGAAGTTTATCAAAGGTATTAGATAAGTTTGTGAATCGCTTAGAAAGGAAGGTAACAAATAGCGAAACATTCCATGTAAATTCCAAGTCCGTATACGACAGGAGAATAAAATTCGCTAACACGATTTATTTCCTGCAGATAGGACCATAAATCATAATGTTTGTTTATCAGATCATCTATCTTCTCTTTCAAAAATCTTTCCCTTTTTTGAAGTTTATCAAAGGTATTAGATAAGTTTGTGAATCGCTTAGATAAGAAGGTGGAAAACACGCTTAAAACTAGAATAACAGTATCCAATTGTACTAAACCATAGATAACTGCCAATGTGAAATTGAAATTACATAACAAAAATTCAATTTCTGTTTTTTTATTCATTTTCAATGCTGGATAGAGAAACAAATCAATTAAAGTTATAAATAGAATTAAACTACAAAACACATTTATTAGAATAATCGTGGAAACTTTTTTGATCATGCTTGACATTTCTTCCTCTTCCTTTTCGTATCCACTAGTATTCCTAGTAATATGAAATGTATTTCGCTTGAAGAAACTGAACTGAAAAGCTAAGAAGCCCCATAAAACAATGATAATCAATTTAACGATTGATTTATTCCTTCCAAAGAAATCATTCCATCCTGAACAAATCATATCGTCATTTGTTATTTGAGCAAGAAGTAACATCAGATTCGACCACATGAATATCTCGATGACAGTTTGATAATACCAAAACAGTTTAGAAAGATGCTTTTTTCGTTTTTTGCAATCGCAGTTCATTATATCCATTCCAAAAATTTTTAACATGTTCAGCAAGGGTCGAAGAAAGCATACTATGCATAAACTATGCGATAAAGATATGGAATACATGGTGTTAAATACAATTATGGTCTGACAATGTCAAATCTGCGAAATATTATTCAAATGAAGTTTTACTGAATAATACTGCCGTCTTAGATGCACCACGTTTAGTTTGGAATAAACTGAAATTTTCCTGTAACGATCAGTTCTATTCTTAGGTGATATGAATATATTTTATATTGGAATATCATTAATGCATAAAATGTTTAAAATTCTTGATTAAATTTCCATCTAAATTTTGAAATTGATTAAATTCCTTTTACTAACATTAATATTATATATTGATTGATATCATATGCTCGAAAAATTGTTTGACTGTCATTAATGTTAGATCGAAACCCATAAGGTTCCTTAATTTAAATTGTTTGAATATTTTTAATACCATCTGCTGATTGAAATTCATTATTAAATGAATAAAATGTTTGGCTTTAAAGAGAATTTAATGGATGCTTTTAATACTATCCATTAAGTTCTCATTAAAATCTTTGTTTTCTCTCCGTTTATTTTTTCCTATTTTGTTTGTTTATTCGTGCGCTCTCAGATGATACCAAAATGGCTTAATTTTGTTTTCCAAAATTTATTTATAGCGTTTTAGCAAAATTTATAAAGCAAAATTCAGAAATAAGTCAGAAGTTTTCGTTTTTATTATTTTATTTAGCTATATTTAAAACGTAAGAAGAGACTTTTGCATGTCCTTATATTCGTATACTTCTCCCTATGTACGTAAATTTCCAGATTGAAGAGTTTTTTAATTGTAGTTAGTTCATCTTTATCTATATTGAATAAATGCATTCTTTTGTATTTTTCTGATTCTATTTTTTTAAAAATGGAATAAATTGTCTTTCCAATATTCCTTTTTAAATTTATGAACAAAAACTCTAGTTTTATAAAGCATTTTTAGACTTTAATGTTTATCGATCGCAAAATGCTATATAATAATCGATGTATCGCATATACGATATGCTTTCATTGATTCTTCTCTGGATCAATACTCGTTAAAGGGAAGAATCAGAAAAGAGTAAACAGTCGCTCCTCTAATTACGAACATAATTCGAAAACACAAATTCAAGGAACATCGCAGCACGTTATAAGTAAAGAATAATTTTAGGATGATGCTATTCTTATTTTACAAAATCATATTTTTAGCATATATTTTAGATATCAAAATATCAATCAAGTAATTTATAAAGTTAATTTTAAATGAACACTTTTTTTTAATCCCTCCCATGCAATGCCGGATTACCCATTAGGCGAAGTAGGCAATTGCCTATGGGCCCCATGCTTTTTAGGGGCCCCGCAACATTAGATCAAACTGTATATAATATATATATATACAAAAAGAAATCCTTAAATGAAGAAATTTTGATTACAACAAAGAAATATTTGTTACGACGTCTTGCAGAACATAGAATTCCAAGATGTTCTAAAAGATTTCACTGACAAAAAATTGAGAAAACCGAATATTTAATTTTTATTGAAAATTAAAAAGTTATTTAATTAATTTAAAAAGTTAAATAAAAAGTTAAATAATTTAAAAAAATATATTCGTTCAACAATTATCTTTAGAATTCCTACAATAAGAAATAACAGTAAGTAAGTAAAGTATTTAAAAGGCAGGGATTTTACTGTGTTTTATAAATTTTTCTTCTAAGTGACAGTCTTGTCTATATTTTCGGAGTTTTGTTAAAATTTCGTGATTCATCATCAAGTGAAATGAATGCAATAAGGGCAAATATCTGTAATAAATGATCACAAATTGACTTAAACTCAACATCTCACGATCAAGGTAAGACTTTGTAATTCTTAAATGTAAGGGTTAAACGTCTTAAATATAAGGATTAAACTTTCACTTAACACTTCAGATATGATTTCCATTATTTAAATATTTTATCTGTCATTGGTTGAATCAGTAATATTTCTAAAAACACCAAAAACGAGTAAAGAGCATGTAACCACTGTTTTATCTGCTGAAGAATTGGTAGATGTACTTGTAAAATTAACACGGATGGTTAAAGTTTTTATTTGCAAATATTATTATTTATTTATTAAATGACAAACGTAATATTTTTATAGACTTAAAAGGAAAAACTTCAAAAGTCAAAAGTTAGATCCTTAAGATCATTTTACCGTATTCTAACTCATCTCCACGGGAGACTTTCAAC
>AYEL01087455.1:0-20434 GCA_000484575.1 Olivierus martensii | reverse complement strand
AAAAATTTATCACAATATCAAAAACACATGCTTAGGTTAAAACACTTTCAGAATTCCCAAACGTCTTAACCCCACCGTGACGTCATTGCCCTTGCGGGTATACTTCCCTGCTAACCCTCGTGACGTCACTTCCGCTTCCGCTGTTAGTTTCACACTGTCGGATGGTCAACATACTACTATGAGCTGGGTGAACTGGATTGCTGCTGGGGGCAAGGCTGTGTTCAGGGTTTTGTGTGCTGCGAGTCACGTGCACTCCATGCATTCCTTGCGTGTGTTCGTGAACCGAAGCATTGTTCATAAAGTGAAGCAAAAGTGCGTGTGTGTTCGTGAACCAAAGCATCGTTCGTAAAGCATGTTCGTGAACCGAAGCATCGTTCGTAAAGGGAAGCAAAATTTGTTTTGTTCGTGAACCGAAGCATCGTTCGTAAAGCGAAGCAAAATTTGTTCACGGAAATGGTGTTTATAGACCGATTTGTTCGTGAACCGAGACGTTTGTGATCCGAGGTATCACTGTACATAATTTCTTTTTTGTTAAAATACCAAATTTTGTAACATTGGTAATTTCTCTTTTTATTAGTATATTTATGTTAATTCTGCTAGTGATCTGCCACACCTATTTTAAAAAAAATTTTTGTTCTTTTCTTATTCTTTACTTTTCCTCATTTCTTTTTCTATCCTTCAAGATTAACTCATGACAGCTTCTGCCTCTTTCTTTTAAATAAATAAATTTGGTCCAGCTGATTTGGAGATCTCAAAAAATGATGAATATTTATTGATCACATTATGTAGAATGTCATCGCATTTTCCTTGATAATCCCAATTACTTAGATCTGTATTATGTAAAGGTTACTTTTAGTTAACAAATTTGTCTGAACCCTGAGCCCAATTGAAAACCTGGAGGTTTGGGACTCAAAATTGAATCTAAATTCTTCGAGGTGTTAAAAGATTACAACATGGACTTAAATGCTTATTCTTTAATATAATTATTTTTAATGTTACATCTATATAACTGACTAGTATTATATATGTTAGAACATATGTATGATTTGATTTGCATAAGGTTTCATGTAACAATCCATTTATGTAAGTCAGAGACTATCTGTATATAGTAATTTTTTATATAAACAGAGGTCGTCCTCAATTTATGACAGTGATGCCATCAATAAATTCTGCTATTGATGAAGGCAATTGACCTGATTCAATTCCCAGACAAAATGGCTTGAGGAAGTCTTTTTTTTTTTGTGAATGGTCTTTTTTTTGTGTCAGATTCTCATAGTTTTGTGTTTTTTATATATATTAAGATAAACATTAATAGTGAGAAATCCATAAATTTTGGGCATTTCTGACCTCTGATGGCAGGGTTCGAAATTTTGAAACCAAACTATGTCATAAGATCTACTTGTATATAAAATAGTTTTTTTTTAAGTGATTTCTTTATGAAAAATTGGCTCTATGTATTCACTTTGCCCTTTGATATTTACAAAATATCTCAAGTACCAAAAATGAAAAAAAAAAAAAATCAAATTACAGGATCATTTCTTATCATGTAATACAAATGTCTAGTAATTTTTAAAGTATTAAGTGTTCAATTACAAAATTACAGCAGTATGAATCAAGAATAGTAGTTATTTGAAATATCAACAAACAAATTTCACACTTAAAACTCTGCTTTAAATATCTTAACTTACACAGGCCAAATTGCATGGAAAACTTAAACAATATATTTTAAACTGAATCATACATAAAATAAATAGGTTTGGACAGCAAGTATAATTTACTACCCCCTATAGGTCAAACAGAAGTGGTCTTCAATGTATTAAAAATTTTCCAGTTACATGAAATGATTAATGTATTATATTTCTAAGATTTTTCCAATTTCATTATGATTTCATAAAAAAATGGCATAATTAAAAACTACAATAATTTCTTTTATATAACCTTTGCAAATTTTATACAGGAAAAAAAAAAAATCACCTGGGTAATACGTTCTTCTACAGAAGCCCTCGTAACAAATCGGTAAATCATAACTTTATTTGCTTGCCCTATTCTATGAGCACGACTAAATGCCTATAAAAAACATTCTTTAATTAATGATAAAAATAATTTCATTAAAAAAATTAAGATTATACAAGAAAAGTAAATTTTTAAAAATTATTAATTATTATTTTCAATGATCAAATAAACCTTAAGATAATCTCATATCTTATTATGGTTATTCTTTTATTCAAAATTAAAATAAACTGTTTAGAAGAACCATAAACAAAACATTTATACATGGAATAATATAGAAAGCAGTGAATAAAACAACACAGAAAAACATTTGAAGTATATTCAAAATTTAAACATTTAAAAATTATGATATGTATATACATATATAAAAATTATTCACAATAAATGAAAAACAGAAATGTAGTACTATTCATCATAAAAGTATCTATTCCATTTTTTTACAGATATAAGATATAACACTATTCATTGCTACATTTACATAAAGATAAAACTTGTTTTACATAAATGATTATAGAAACGTAAATGCACACATGTAAAATTGCTCTCAAAGTTTATCACTACCCACGAGGCCAGAGTTCTATGTGATAAGAATGAAATTATAGATAATGACTTGTACAACACATCCATAAATTAAAAAAAAAAAAAAAAAAAATTTTTAGTAAGAGCCAAAATAAAAAAAAAAAAAAAAAAAAAAAAAGACATTTTTAGTAAGAGCCAAAATAAATATATATTAAATAAGATTGAAGGTAGCTCATTATATCCAACATGGAAATATATTTCATCCTTGATGTAATGTGGTTAGTAAATTTTATTATTTTACATTTAATACTGCATTTATTTTTATTTATAATTTAGGTATTTATTATGAGTAATTTTTATATATTCTTATACTACTTTCATATATGTATATGCATGTCAAAATTTTTAAATATTTACATTTTGAATATACTCAATGTTTTTTATATATTGTTTTATTCATTGATGATTGACAAAGTCCAAAAGTGCTTTGTATGGTTATTCCAAAATTAAATGTTGTTTATGCTTCTTCTAAATAGTTTATTTTATGATATAAATGAGACTCAAAATAAGAGGAAATTTTCTTATAAAATTTTTCTATCAATTACTAACAACTATACACTTTAATAAAAATCTAGACAAGGAAAATTATGTGAATTATTTCCTAATTTTCTTTTTCTTTTTTTTTTCAATTTTGAAAATTATTTATGGGAAACTATTTCATTACTAAATAACATAATTGTATAGCTACTTTATATAATATCTATATAATAAAAAATATGATAAAAATTATAAATACAGTAACTTAATTTATAATCAAATATACAATTATTTTTATGTTTAATTAATGCAAAAAGAAATATCATAAAAATAACTGATAATTATATGGAAAATATATTGCAAAATTTGGATTTTTAATTTGATTCTAATTTCAGTCATCAAGCATCTAATATATGGACCATTTATTTTGAAAGTGGTTAAAATCCATTTTTTTAAAACAATGAGATAGTACATAAATAAAAAGTTTACACTAAATTAATGTAATATTTTAGGTTTTTTTAAAAAATGGACTTACACCACTTTCAAAATAAATGGTCCATATGATAAATTATTCTGGGATATTTATAAATCTTTCAGATATTCCACTAAGATATATCATAAATATTTAATGTTTTATTATATATATATTGTATGTTTCATATATTTTTTTATAACCAATTAAAACAAAAATTACTTCATTTTTTCTTTAGATAGGGATTGGAATGTTTGTTATACCAAAAAACAGTTCATTATAAATAAGTATAATTATAATTTAAAGAAAAACAAATTTTTTGATCTATATTAATTATATATTGTTTTATATAAAAATTATTAGGAAAAATTTGATATTATATCCAAAAGTACTAATTAACAAATACCTGTATATCATTGTGAGGATTCCAGTCTGAATCATAAATTACAACTGTATCTGCAGTTGCTAAATTAATTCCTAAGCCACCTGCTCTTGTTGATAGTAAGAAACAAAACTGCTGGGCTCCAGGTGCTGCAAAATATAATAAAAATATTTTTAATTTCTTCTTTCATATTTACTATATTAACACATTAAAAACAAGCCTGTTTTAAACATAGGAAACCGAATTCAATTTGATGTAAAGTTATTCCCATATCTTACATGTCTTCAGCTCTTTAGTACATAGCATGACAATGTTCTTATATACCCAATACAAATGATTCCATCTAGAAAGAAAATTCGGAAGTTTTATTTATTTTTTCCCTAAGACCAAAACAAACCAGCACCACATTCTTCAATTTTTGTTGTTTATGAGAGATTGATGTTTTCTAGATGATACCTGAGTTGTGTATTTGTTAAAGGGATTATTTATTTTTTACTCATCAATGATTTAAATTCAAAGAATTGTCTACATCTGATAGACAAAAAACTGAAATATTTCAAAATTTCATATAACTGTCAATTTTTATTCAAAAAATATTATTTTTTTCAGCAAAATAAGAAATTTTTTCTTCTCTTATCTTTAAAAATTTCAAATCAATACAATCAGTCACAATTTTTTGAGAGACTATTAAAAAAAAAATCATTGGTCCAGAATAGCATAGAAAGCACTTTACAATGGATGACATTGTGATAACTTATTAGCAAATACAGTTTCTGATGATACCAAATACTTCGGATATGTCACTTTGTAATTATTCAATATAATGGCATAATCAATATAATTTAATAACAATACATACAATAAATATATGTTCCAATAAAAAAGATTCTAATATCAATACGATTTATAAACTATACATACATATACAATAAATATATGTTCTAATAAAAAAGATTCTAATATCAATACGATTTATAAACTATACATATATATATATATGTTAACATCAATTTACAAAGTATCTGATTTCAGCAATTACAATACATTGATAAATTTCAGAGAAACTGTAAACTGCGATCCATTGAAATAAAACAAACTGCTTAACTTTGTAACTATAGTTCACAGTAAATACAGCACTTGAAGTAGTATGAGTTTCTGATGATACCAAATACTTCGGATATGTCACTTTGTAATTATTCAATATAATGGCGTAATCAATATAATTTAATAACAATACATGCAATAAATATATGTTCTAATAAAAAAGATTCTAATATCAATACGATTTATAAACTATACATATATATATATATGTTAACATCAATTTACAAAGTATCTGATTTCAGCAATTACAATACATTGATAAATTTCAGAGAAACTGTAAACTGCTATCCATTGAAATAAAACAAACTGCTTAACTTTGTAACTATAGTTCACAGTAAATACAGCACTTGAAGTAGTATGTACAACTGATGATAATACTGTTTGTATCGAAAACGTTTTTGTTGGTGTAATAAAAAAAACTATATATTTTATACTGCTTCAAGTGCTGTATATACTGTGAACTGTAAACTGCACTTAGGGAAATTTGTTTTGATTGGTTGCCTTTCCATTCCATCCAAAGCAGCAAAACTTTTGTGTATATTGGCTATTCAGATTTTCTATTCTTTAAATTTCTTAAAATGTGTTTGTTGAGATTCAAGAATGAGAGAACTTTTTAATATTTCTTTGAAATTTTCTGCTGAACAAATACTTCAATAAATGGAAAATGCAACACTATCACATCCTGCTCTCAGTTTTAAATCTTTACTGCTTTCTGTCATGTAAATGTTATGAGTCTTACTTTCTGTTAAAATGTCCATATTTAATTCTGATAGTGATCATGTTTCAATTTTTAAATATTGAAACATGGTCCACTATCATGATTTTTAAACTTTAAGATAGATGATTATAAATGAATATAAATGAAAATTGATGAAAATTTTCCTTTATACTACTTTACAATATCTAATCCAATACAAAAAGATCCTTATTATATAAAAAGGCCAAAAATACTCTCTCTAAAATATATATGAATAAATATTTTAAATTTAGTTTATAAATCTACATTTGTTTTTTCTTGTGAAGTTCTACTAATAACTAATAATTATACTCAACTATAAATATGTAATAATTAATAAATGTTTTAAATTTATACTATTTAATTCAAATTGTAAATAAATAAAATTAAACAATGAAGTAAAACTTTGTTATCTTGTGAAATATATATATATATATTTTAAGTTTAAATTTTAATATAAACAAATGATTTTCAACGGATATTTTATTATTACAGCAATAACATTGTTCCCTATATACTTATTTTAAAGAAAATCTTCGTTTATTTATAATATAAATATATTATTCATCATTTTGTCAAGTTTGAAATGAAAACTCAACAAGAATCATATTAATACACTACATAACTATTCTATATCATATAATAATTCATCCTACTATTACTATACTTGAAATCAATTAAAGCACTAAACGTAGGAGATAAAAAAAACAATTTATAATTAATAAATTGTTTTTTCATCTCCTACGTTTAGTGCTTTAACTGATTTCAAGTATAACTATTCTATTATACATAATAATGAAAAGAAAGTAAAAAACATTTTTTGTGTCATTTCGATATTGATTAATCAACACTTTTGCTTTATAATGTTTTCGAAATACAATTAATATATTTAAGTAATGAAAGAACGCATTGAAATATAACAAAGTGAACTAGCAAAAATAATTTTAATATATTTCTCTTGCTTCACTTACTTGTTCAGATAAGCATGCAGATGATAGATAGAATCAGATTTTATTAAAACTTAGGGACTAAGTCATATTAGAGTAGTATAACAGACAGGGTAACTTATCTTACAACGAATTCTAATTTATAAAAAATAAACACACATAAAATTTCTAAAATTGAATTTTTGACTTCGAAAATGTTTATAAATTTGTAATTTAAATATTGATTATAATATTTATTTTATCAGATTAAGTTAAGATAGCGGAAAAAAGTATAATTTCACTAAAAATAATCGACTAATAAAATATATAGATATAAAGAAATGAATAACTTCAGATTAATTTTGATGAAATTTATTAGATTAATATAACTTTTGTAATCTTTTACCTCTGTGAAAAATAAAATTTATTGTTTCAATTAAAATTTGCATATTTTAATAAGTATTAAAATAATTTGTGTTAATTTATATCTAAATTTTCTCATATTTGATTTGTATGTAAATTTTTATAATAAAAAAAATACAATTAATATTTAAAATATTAACTGTATTTTTTATTAGAAAAATATATCAAAATTTAAATCCGATTATCAAGATTGCAGTCTTGATTTATTAAATATAAATTTTCGTAAAGAAATTTAAAATTTACATTTATCTGTGATCAATTTATAATGATATAAAGAAAGAATTTTTTAATGATTTTTAAAATTTTTCACTCACTCTCGTTTTCATTTTTTATTTTTATTTTTAAATCATCAATCAAAATAAATAAATTAAAGAATTTTACTTTCTTGCCGAAAATAAAATTTTGCTTATAGTTTTCGACTTATTTTAAGGAATTTCTTTTCAGTTTTCCTTCAAATCATTTATAATTATTTTTATTAATGTGAAAAAATTTGGTTAAAGAAATTAAAACATGTCGAAAAATGCATACAAAATTAAATTTTGTCTTTCGCTTCCTCCAATTCTGATGCTTTGATGATTTAAAACGGTTGTAATTCTTGCAAAATTTATAAAAATTAAAATAAAAATTTAAATTTTATAACGCAGCTGTTATAATTTATTTTGTGTCTCGTAGCGCAATTAAGATTAAAAATTGTCAGTAATAACTTTGCCGAAATTGTTAGCATAAATGCTAAAAATACAATAAACGATTACAATATTTCGTCAGAAATGCATCTAAAAATTTTAAAATTTCTCGAACTTTTATTATATTTAAATACGGAGCACATTATATGTTTACAAATGTAGAAAATAGTTCTTGAAATAACAGACCAACATTTAAATTTATATCATAACTTATTATGATGTATTGAAGAGAGAAAAATATTCTGAATCTACATTGAATTCAGACGGTTTAACGAAAAATTTGGATAAAATGATAGATAACTAAATTGTAAGACATCATTCGTTTATATTCTGAATTCCGCTTACCTATTCAGGATGGAATACACTATCTTCATAAAAATAATCTTAGTAAGATAAATTGCTGTTTAATATTCAGATATCGTAGCGTAATATTCTGTTAGAAATCATACAAGCTCGAAACTTTCAGCTAAAATTATTAAAGGGGTAGAGTTTGATAGTTTTTTTCAGAAAAAAATCAAATATGGAAGCAAAGAACAAAATATATTCTTCAATGAAGTTATAAAAATATATTCATGATTCAATAATCCATCATTTTATTCACATTTTATTCAAACCTAATATTATAAAAATATCAGATTTAGTTCGAGAATAATATAATAATTTAACTAATGTTTAGAGTTAATAATGATAAAAGAAATTATTAGGCACGATTTTAATGCAAATTTTTTAATCTTCTTTTGTGAATTATTTAAAATTTTAATTTGAGAGTCACTATATATAAAAAAAACAATGAACAATTTTTAAAAATTTAATTTGTAGTAAAAACGAAATTATTTTTCAGAAATTAAATATTTTAATTTTTTGGTAAATCGTGAGCTATTTATCATCCGTTTCTTTAATTCTGAGACAGATATAAAATAAAATTAAACCTTTTTTATTAAAAAATAATAATAATTCGTTTATTCAGATGATAGAATTATTAATAAATTATATAAAAATTATTTTACTAATGGGGGAAACAAAAAGAATATATGAAAGCATTTAATTCAAACTACAGAAATATTACGAAGAAATCGATATTTGTTGTAATAAAAGCTCTTTTCAGTTCCAAAAAAAGAGTAAACTTGGCTTAAAATACTGTATATAAAAGCAAATAGACGTAATAGAAGATAGCGTAACGATTGGAACTTTCCAGAACATGCGAGAAAATGTTTCCGTTATCACCTGTGCCTTGAGGAATTCCGGACATGTGATGGCCAAGAGTACGGAGCATGCGTATTTCTTGATTGGTGACTGTTAACGGATTTGCCTAGTCTTTTTTTTTTTCCAGTAGTTTCTAAGGTTACTGACTGTTCCGTAAATTGCCATCGTCTTTGGATTCTGTGATAGTAGTAACTTATGTTTTTGAAAACTGTGTTTATACAATAATTTTTCGAATACTTCGAAAAATTTTTCCACACTCGGGATGACAATATTTTTTGAAACGACTTTATTTTTTGAATAATATAATCAGCATCTATTCCGGTTTATTTATCCAGTTTTCTATTGGGAACTTCTATAAATCGCAGAATCTAATCAATAATTCAACAACTTTCGTTTGTTGTCCATTTATGTTTGAAAGAAATAAAAAATCAAAAATTTCTCTTGGAAAGAATCATCGATAGTTAAATGTAAAAAAAAAATATATAATAATAATTATTTTCTTCAGCATGAATTTGTTTTTCTTAAATTGTAATTATTTTAAAAATCAACTAATTTTATTTTTTAATAAATAAGAATTTTATCATATAAGCTAGAATTAATTAGATTGATATATATTTTTGTTGTTATTTTTCCGTTAACTTCGTGAATTATTTACTTTTTTATTTCTATAAAAAATTATACGAATAAAAATTTTCGATATAAAAAAACAAAATCGAATTGCAAACATTTTTATTATTTCGGTTGAAGTTTTGAATTACAAGCTAAGTAAGTCTGTAAGCAATTTTTTTTTCTTTAGATGAAACTAAAAAATTTTCAACATAGATACCCTTATAAAAAATATACTAAAATTATTCTAATAAAACAATACACTGGTTATTTATTTTTTTTTCACAGATTTACTACTAGAAATTTCCGTTTGTAGAAGAGCGCTTATTATATTTTTATTTCTTAAAATACGATTACTGCTAATTTTTTTTTTATTGAACTTTCACAATAAAAAGTCCTAATTTTGTGGAAATTTCATTATTATTTCTACAAAAACGCATAATTATGGATTTAATCACGATAATTATGTCATTAAATAATGAAAAGTGCAGATCAATTATATACACCTAATTGAAGGTTTAATCATGCTTAAATCTTCCCTAAAAAATGAGGCGTTTACTAGAAAGCGCCGTTTATTTATTTTTTCAAAACTTTTATACGCTATATAAATGAAGCGTTGTTTATTAGTATTATTACAGTATACACTCTTTAAAAATATAAATTACAATACAATGCCTACAATAAGCATTACAAGAAACAATTTTGCAATATCATCTATTTTTTTTAGCAATTTAAAATATATTCAAAGAAAAAAAATCTAAATTGATAATCAAACTAAAACAAATATTAAATCATTCTTATAATAAAAAATAATGAAAATTTAAGAGAGTTAAGGAACCTTGATTTCAAACTGAGTTTTTAATTCTTTTTCTATTAAAAAAATAAGTTTGTTTCGATTTATAGAAAAACATTAATTAATTATTTAATTTAAGAATGTTTTTTTATGGAGATTCAGAATATTAGTTATTTTTATATTTATTAAAACAGGATTATACTCCTGTTCAGATATTAGTATGAGATAAATTAAACGAATTTTTCAAAATTCTATTTAAAATTTATGATTATGTCAACGTATTTAATTAACTTTTTATCTAACTTATTTATTTTAACCAAACTGAAATATTAAAAATATAGAATTAAACTAATTTAATTTTTATTGGATTACAGCTATTCTTTTTTTTTCAAAAAAATATTTTAAATATTAAAAAAATTATATAAAAAAATTTATTTATATATTATATTTTAAAAAATATTCATAAAATATTGAACTGATTGATAAGATTAAATCTGGAAAATTTTTAAATATTTGAATTTTTCGTTATAAAATTTGAACATTTGAAAATTTATTTTTACATAAAATTTCTTCAAATATTATAACAATATTTCGTATATTTCAAATCAAAAACTGTTAATTTGTTATTAATTTAATTTGTCATAAGAAATGCTTTCATTTATACTAAAGATATAATATTAAACATAAATATTAACTTTAATTTTAACATGATTTGTACCGGATTAATGTTATATTTATGATATACTATATATATTAACACATCATCATAAATTACTTATATATATGCATACACTCTGTCATAAATTTTCCTAGATGATAATATGCAGCAAACTGTATTGATATCGATTTAATTATTATTCACGAAAATAAATAACTCGAAAATAGTTTCTCGAATTATTTGAAATACAGTATATTAATTTCAGATATTTTATGAAAATACTTTAAATAAAATATATGATAAAATTGTATTGATTATTAAAATATCTGTTTTCTTAACTGTAGAAAATTTAAGTCTTCAGTAATTATAAATTAGCAATATTTTTTAATTTGAATATGAAAGGATTAACAAAAACACACTGGAAAACTGATTATCTATTTTCCGAATGTGTTATTTATTTCAGAATGCACAAAGGTAGTGAATTAATATATATGACTTCAAAATCATCTTCAATAATATAGCCTTTATGTTGAATGCTATGAAAAATCTATTAAATAATTCCACAGTTATTTATCAAGAAACCTTAAAAATTTGAATGTTCCTAATTTTAAAAGTGATGAAGCTACAGAATTAATAAATTTACTTCAAAATCAGTTTTGATAGCCTGTTCCTTTACTGAATGTTTTAAAAATTAATCAAGTAGTTCAAATGTTATCATAGAGAATACTTTGAAATTTTAACGTTCTTCATTTTTAAATGCTTGAAAGTAAAGAGTTAACTGATGTGTTATCAAGAATATCTTCAACTATTTAACCTTGTTAAATTTTATAAAAACTCAAAGATCAATTCAAAATATATTAAAAGACTATTTCAGAAATTTGAATGTCAGCCATTTTTAAAAATGGTTGAAGATACAGATTAGATGATATGTCGTCGAAGTAATCTTAACTAAATTTCACGAAAATCTATCAATTAATTCAAAATGTATTAAAAAGAGATACAATAAATAGATAATTAGTGATCTTATAATCCTTACTATAATTCGGAAAATAGGGAAAACATACTACATGGCCAACGAACAATAAAAGAGAAGATTGTTCTAAAGTTCAAAATATTTGTACAAAAAAATCAAAACATTTCTTTATTAGTAAATATTGGAAAAAATAAAACGTGAAAAACTAAAATGCAATATACACCGTAAGCCAGGGGCGGGCAAAACGCGGCCCGCGGGCCGCATGTGGCCCTCGGAACTATTTAATGCGGCCCTCCAACTAATAGCTATAATGTCAAAATTTTTATCGATAAATAAAATGAATACAGAATAATATGCAATCCATATCTCAGCAATATAGTTTATGCAATTTCTAGAAAAGTAATAAATATTATTTCACATATCTCAGCAATATAGTTTATGTAATTTCTAGAAAAGTAATAAATAATGCAGTCGATTCTCGCTGTTCGCAGTAGTTACGTTTTGTAAATTCTTCGCAAATACTGAATTAGCGAATAGTGAATCAATGCACTTATGGGAAATACAGAGTGAGGTTCCTGCGAACCTTTCTTCTCAATATTTTCATACTTGGTTTATAATTTTTTTCTGTTTACAGATACCTTATTTAATATGTATTGCATTACTTACAAATAATTACAGTATATGCAATTATAGTACTATATACAGTATTATAATTACAAAAAATCTTTATTTAATTTTTAACATTAACTATGTAGTAGATAAAATCTTATTTTTGATTGATAGTTTTTGCATTAACTATGTAGTAAATAAAATCTTATTTTTGATGGATAGTTTTTTAATGTTGCAAGATGTTTGATATGATAGCTGACAAATTGTCTTTCTGGACTGTGTTGAAAAACTGTGTCAGCCTTGTCTGCATCGCTTTTTGTCTCGGATTTTTTTAAAATTCCTGCTTAAACTGGACTGTGTTGAAAAACTGTGTCAGCCTTGTCTGCATCGCTTTTTGTCTCGGATTTTTTAAAATTCCTGCTTAAAGATCAAATGCGCAGGAAGTTAGGCGACTAAATTTGAGGCTGCATTCAAGCAGAAGGGTCACAATCTTCTATGGGACCTGCGGACGATATGAACAGGCTTTTGTCTACCTGCGGTCTACGGAGTGAGCAAGGATAAAATTTCCCATTATTGATGGGTAATGGGAAATTTTCTGGCAAACCAATTTAGAAACTACATTTGGTAGCAAACAATTTCCTTTATTAGAGAGAGAGTTTACATTGGTAATAGTATTTTCGCCGCTCAGCGGGAGTCCGCGAATATCGATTTTGTGTTTACAAATAAATTTTCGCGAATGGTCGAATACGCGAATACGAATCCGCGAATAACGAGAATTGACTGTAATTCATATGGTAAACTATAGATGTCATTATAAACGGCTGATCACGCAATTCGCGCGTCAACGAACGCTAGACACGATAAATGCACCGAACTCCGTGTTTTGTGCGAATGTCGAACTGTTTCCTGCTATCTGCAATACATTTTAGAACCGACTGTACATAGTATTGACATTCGTTCTAATTCGTGACTTTGCGATCTGTTAGGCTATTATTCATATCAATGTATTAGAAATATTGAAAAGATTTAACTTGGTGATTGTGGCAGTCATGTGAATCATCATGGTTAAGCAATCCTGCATGGATTTTTTCAGTCCATTTTTAGTCAAAATTTTTCACTATTTTTAATATAAATCTTTCAACTGAATAGAAGTTTCTTTTTGTTGATGTCTTCTTTATAATACAAAAAAGATCATTTTTTCTATAATATATTGTTGATTTTTATTAAATTTTCATGTAATTTGATACCCTCTTATCAAAATATATAAATAAATTAAAACAAAGTTTTGTATGTCAGACAGTCATAAATCTTTTCTAAAAAAAAAAAAAAAAAAAAAAAAAAAAAAAAAAAAAAAAAAAAAAAAAAAAAAAAAAAAAAAAAAAAAAAAAAAAAAAAGCACAGTATTCTTGCTTTATTTGCAAACAGAATTAATGTTATGAGTTTGGATGGTCAAGTTCGTTTATAGGTGTGAGTTACCCAAAGTGGCACACGAACAAGAACAATAAAACACAACCTTGAATTATAAAATATTCTTACGCATGTAACAATTTCCAATCAAAAAAATTTTTCATTTTTATGGGTTTTTAATCAGATTTTATAATACGTTAAAAATAGATTAGGATGAAAAATAGATTCAAAAATTCATTTTGTCTTTACAATATGCAAGGTAATTTTTATTTTGACTTAAAGAGGAAAGTTGAAAGTATAATTCTTATTATATATTGTGTTATTGTGGTTGGAATTTGTGACATGTAAGTCATTTCTGGTTACAGCAAACTATCATTTCTAAAATACTGTTTATTATTTTGCCTTTTAATATTTATTGTATGTATGTCATTGTACAATTATATATTAAATAATTTCTACAGAATTCTTATGAACTTTATTTATATTAATAAATGTTGAAAAATCTTTTCAAAATTTATTAGCATAAATAAAAGAAAGGAGCACTTTAAATCATTCTTCAAAATTTAATAAATGGCTTAAATAAAAATCTGAAATCAGATAAATAATACATTATTTAAAAATGTAATTTTTGTTTTAAGTTTTTATGTATAAATATACTCAGAAATTTAATAGTTCTTTTCATAACAATGGAATGCAAAACTAGTAACAGGCATGCAGAAAAGAAATGACATATTTTTTAGAAATTATTAATTATGAATATTATAAATTGAATATGAAAATAGTCTAAGGCAAAAAAATAGTTCTCAGGAATTTTTTATTTGTTGATTTTTGTCCTGTACGAAATGTAATGTGCACATCAGGAATGACATAGAATTTAGGAAAATTCTATTTTTTTTTTTTTAATAAATTTCTTAATGAATCCTTTTCCCAGGAGTCATCTGGTATGGAATCATATTCTACATACAAGTTATAGATTAAATAACACTTGAAATGTTTTTCCCTCAATGTTCAATATAATTTTTTATCAGATCTGCTTTTAAATGCTGGCCTTTATTTACTCATTATAGTTTGTTTTAACTTGTTTAGAATAATTTGAACAATCAAATCAAATATAATAATTATAAATAACTGAATCTATAGAAAAATGAAGATTTCTAATATTTAAAATTTTCTTACCATTAAATCTGTCTATTGCTTCTTGACGCTGAGTACCTGTAACCCCACCATCTATTCTTTCATATTTGTATAATTCATGTTCTAAGAAGTCTTCCAAAATATCTAACATTTTAGTCATCTGTAAATAATAATTTTTTTAAAATAAATACATGGTAATTGCTAATTATCAATTTATTTATTTAAATAGAGTTATATAATAGTAAAATTTCCAAAAAATTTTGTTAGATAAATAATATAGTGTGTTTTATAATAAAGGTCAATTTAACTATAATTAAGAGAATAAAAGAAATTTATTTCATAAAGTCTTTAACAGATGTAATTTATATAATTTACAGCAACTGTTCCAGTTTATGATTGGAAGATTCTTTGGCTGTAAGCTGCAGAGGTCTATTATAACCAAAGTTTATTATTCTTTTTTTGTTTTCAATATTTCTAAACCAAATTTTTTAATATTTGTTTCATTAATTCCAAAAATTTTCCATATCACTGGATGATCTGTACTTACAATAGTAATTATTTATGGCAAAAATCCATACACTTATGACAACCTGCATCAAAGATTTTGCAATAATGATAATCATATGGCTGAATAACTGTCAGAATGGAAGCTTGCTATGTTTCCATTAAGAAATGTTGGTATTTAATTCAAGGTCTCATATCTCCAGATATTTTTAGATGACCAGTCTCAGTCCATTCAATTCCATCTCACACCTAATTACCAACTGTTACCATAGATGTGGACAGCTTGTGGTGAGTACTGGAATGCTTAGCCACATAACACCCAATAAGGAGGAAATTGGCATATAATATAAAATAAAAAAAATAGTAGCCAAGACAATTCTCACTTTATTATTATTTTTTTAATACAAGTTAGATGATTTCATTTCAATTCAAAAATATTTTCTGGAATAAAATTTCACATTAACACTTTAGCAGGTAATAAATTTACTACAAAATTCCTTACAAAAATCAAGTAATAATGTTTTTGTCAATTACTTGCTCTCTTCAGGTATCTAAAATTCTTAAAATAATAATATTGATATAAGAACTATGTAATTCAAAAGGCAAGTAATTGCAGAAAAAATACTACTTGATTTATAAGGATTTTGCAGGAAATTTATTACTTGCTAAAGTACCAGTATGAAATTTTATCATTTTGTAATATTAGCAGTGGAAGATTGATATAATTTTCAATTATTATCTGAAATATCTGCAATCAAATCACAGAATAAATTAATTCATTTATCTGAATTTGATCCTGTGCCAAGTTCAGAATGGAATTCGGATTTCAGGCCTGGGAAAATTTTTTTTATGGATTCAACTATAATAAAGTATAGTTGACTTTACTACAGATATGAATAGTTTGTAGTTGGGTCTGGAATGGACTCCATTATGTAATAATCAGCCAATGATCGAAAGTGATGTTAAATAATAATTGTTTATTTTTGCTAGAAATTTCGTTAATTAGTTTGAATTAAACTGCTTAATCACAGAGAATACTTGTAGAAAAGTCCTCACAGATTGGCAACTCTGATGTTAAGATCAATAGGAAGAATGAATGATGGGATTCAATGTGACACTGTTGATAAACTGAATATGTTGGAACTAGAATTGAACTCAGATCCTCCAAGGAGGCATAGCAAACTTTTACCATCATGCTGCCAGTATTAGAAACCTGGACAAGTAAAATAAATTAAACATTCCACCTTTGTTTATATGGTATTTTTTATATTTTTATCTATCTATAATATAAAAAGTGCTGATAGGCACAATATACATATTTTTCTTATTTTAAAGAATAAACAATGTTTATTCAACATTACTTTTTAAAAGTCAGGATTGGCTGCACAGAAACAATTTAGCTTTCTACCCTGGAGAACCCAGGTTTGATTCTCAGATCCCATTCCTTGAAAAATTTTTTATGGGGTCCAGGCCTGACTTGTCAATCCCTATGCTCCACAATCCAGTTGACCAAGGCAGTAATGGAATAGATTGTATAATGATCTGTTTGCTTTACTGAGTAGGAAATGGTATCATTTATTAAAAAAAAAAAAACTACTTTTTAAAAACATTGAATATTCTGAGTTCTGATGGTTGAGAAACAGTCACCATTTATAAATTTGTGCCTATGGAAAATAATGTTCTGAATTATGATTGATCCAAAATATGACTGAAATTTTTTAACAATCTTGTTGTACATCAAGGACTCTCTGGATATATAAATTAAATAAAAATAATAATTACAACACTGTAATGTTCTTATATCAGTATAAATTATCCTGATACAGGAATACTACACATTTGATTTCCAAAAATATACCATTTTCAATTATTTCTACTGATTATTTTCAGCATAACAAACATTGATCACTGAATATGTTGATAATAAAAAATGATCATACGTCAATGATAAATAACTTATTTTAATGAAAAAATAAGAAAATATACGAATTATAATCTTAATATAATTATTTTATATTCCATTGTAAAAATAAAATAATTATCAATTGTAAATAGAATAATTGTCAGTCAATTATAATCTTAATATAATTATTTTATATTCCATTGTAAAAATAAAATAATTATCAATTGTAAATAGAATAATTGTCAGTCAATTATAATTCATAATGATAAAACATGACATCTAAAATGAAACATTTTGCTTTTAATTACCTGGGAAAAGATGAGCACTCTGTGACCTCCTGAATGTAGTTTCCTTAACATACTTTGTAAAAGCAGCAATTTTCCACATGCTTTGGTCAATGCACTACCTTCATATGCTCCATTAGGCAATTTTGGTGCTTCCTATAGAAAAATTATAAAACTAAATAAATTCATTTTTTAAAAAAGTACTATTCAGATAAGTTCTACTTAATAAAGCATTTGTTCAATGACAGTAACAGAATTCTCATTTTTATATATATACTACATAAAAATGAAAATATAACTATATTTTGATAAAATGAAAATTCAGCTGTATTTTCTCATTTTGACATAACAAAAATACTCCTTCATTGATAATTTACTCTAGAATAAAACTTATATATATATTTTTTTTTTGTAAGCTTGGTGGCTAAAGAGAATGCCCCTCTCCACTCAAAAAGAGTACTAAGGGAGCTGAAATAGGGGAAGTGAGTAAGGAAAAAATAAAATAAAGTAAAGTGCAAAGTACCTATTAAACAAGACCTATATGATGACTAAAGCAAGTACCTAAACCTACAGTGTAAGTGAAAGGGAGCTAGGATAACGTTAGTAAAAAGAGAGGTTAAAATGGCAAGATGTTAGTAAGAAACAGTTAGTAAATTAGGAAACTAAATTTAGGGAACATGTGTTAGTAAGAAACCTATAACTATGTTAGTAATACAAATTTATTTTTTTTTATTTTTTATTTTTTTTTTAATTGTTTAATTTGTAAGAAAATGTTAGTGTATTAGTGTTAGAAAAGTAAAGAAACAACATTCACACAAAGTAAGTTTGAAAGGATAGATGTTAGGCAAAGGTATTCTTCAAAAAAAAATTGCTGTTTTAAAGATTTTCTCCAAAAATATAATTAATATGCAATTAAAATATATAATATATATATTTTACTTGCTGTTTATTTTACGTATTATATACCTGTAATTACTGTAATTGATTACTCGTCACAAACAGTAGCCCCTACTTGTAGGCCCATTTCTTTGCTAAAGTTTACTAATTTCAAGATAAAAATTTTGTTAAAAGTTTATAATTTATTTACTAAATTATTTTAGTGACTGCATGCTACAAAAGCAAAAAATTTTGTTAAAAGTTTATAATTTATTTACTAAATTATTTTAGTGACTGCATGCTAAAAAAGCAAAAAAAAAACAATTTTAGTCTAATAAAATTGTATAATTTTTTTACTGACCTCTTTCAGTAAATAACGTGTTTTAGTATTCTGACAATATGCAAATACAGTATTGTAAAAAATGTTCTGCAGATAAAATGTTTAAGAAAATAACATATTTTAGTAAAACAAGGGAAGTTCTCTAAATTTCTAGGGAACTTCTCTTATTTGCATTTCTTTCCATTTTTTAACTTCTTTTGGTTGAAAAAGATGATTATGAAAAGAATCCCAACTATCTCTACCTTTGTAAACAACCAACAACACAGTACTCTAATTTTGATTTTGAAATGTGAAATCAAAATCAAAATCAGAGTTCAAAACTATACTTGTAACTGATGCTTGTAATATTTGCTGTTAGTGTTCTCACTTGTTCTAATGAAGTGGAACAAGCCCAACAATCATTTCTTTCAACTTGAGAGGAAATTTTATGTTGTTATTGGTTTAAATGATATTTAATTTAAATTAATTTTAAAATAAATTTTAATTCTTAGTGAGACACCATTTTTTTGTTATAACTGATGTTTATCAATTATCCTTTCTGCTATTTTTTTCATAATAATAATGTTTAATACAATGTTAACTTATGGATGTCAATTGGTACTGTGAAACCATTTTGTTATAACCGATTTTTCATTATATCCATTTTCATTATAATTGTATTCCACTATACTAAAATATATTATATTATATACAGTCATACATATACAGAAATTTTTAACAAAAGAATCAATAAGATAATGATTTTTGTCAGAAACAAATATCAAGAATTGCACAACTGACATGAAGGCACAATGAAAATGATATTATTATAAATTATATTCTTTGAAAAAATTTCTAATTTTTTTGTCTCATGTATTCATTGACTGCTTCTGAAAAAAATATGAATATATTTTTTTCAGAAAAAAATTCTGTGGTTTATAAATGAGTAAACATCATATATAATAAAGGAATAAGCATGTGGAGTCCATGTTTCTGCGCATGTGCGAACTCCTGTGCCAATAGTGTCGAGCGTGTGGTGTCCATGTTTCTGCGCATGTGTGAACTCCCGCGCCAGAAGTGTCGCCGTTACTATTTTCTCTCTCTTTGAATCTTTAATCGCGTCTTTTAGAAAACTAAATCCCAATCTCATTATAAATTTATCGCGTCTTTTAGAAAACTAAATCCCAATCTCATTATAAATTTTGCTTCAAATTTCGTAGTTCACCCTATTTATGTTTTTATACTTCTTTTTGTTATTTGACTTCAATTTCTGTCTTTTTCGATCGGAAAATGTTGACTGTTCTCCAGCTCGAGAGTTCAGTTTGCATTCGGCGCATCGAGGCTACATAAATGTTGCATTTAAATAATATTTA
>AYEL01087452.1:0-82237 GCA_000484575.1 Olivierus martensii | reverse complement strand
TAAATAAATTTATAGCATAATAAAATATAGCAAAAAAAAAAAAGATGATAAAAATACAACTTCTAGAAGTGAAAATACTGAATTAGCTGAATTTGTTTGCATTCAGTTTACCATGTTGTTATATGGCTCACTTATTTCCCATTGTAATATATGACTTTAGCCTTTGTCTAATTTGTTTTTCTTTTATCAAAAACTAAAAACATTTATTAAATAGAAATTTTGAATTTTTTATTTCAAATTACAAAATAATTATGGAGTAATGGTTGTATTATTACCACAATAAATGTTTTTAATAATATAGGGTTGTTTGGAAAGTAATTTTGTTTTTTTCATGAAAATGAATGGTAATTTTTTAATAGTATATAAATATTTTATTTAATTATATATTGATCATTTTGATCCACTACATTTTGCCATCTTTCTGGTGGTAGCATGATTCCATTTTTATAGAATTTCTGTTCATTGCTTGCAAAAAAACTGAACCAGATGATTTTTGACATGTTCATTTGAACTAAATGTTTTGTCATCTAAAGAATTCTGTAAAGACCAGAACAAATAATAATCGGAGGATGCCAGACCTGACAAACATAGTGAGTGCGGTAGCACATCCCATCGAAGCTGTAATAGCTTCTGGCAATCATTAAACTTGTATGAAGTCTGGCATTGTCACAGTGAATGTCTTTTCTGTTAATCAATTCTGGTCTCTTCTGTTTGATGGACTCACTCAATTTGTCCAATTGGTGGCAGTACACTTCCAAACTAATTATGGAATTGTCTGGTAGAAGCTCAAAAAAACAATTCCCTTGAAATCCCACCAAACAAAGAGCATCACTTTTTTGATGAATATCAGCTTTTGAAGTGCTTTGAGCTGGCTCCATGATCACTTGCATTCAACATTGTTGTAAACAAGCCATTTTTCATTGCCAGTTATGATTTGCTTCAGAAAGGATCATTTTCTTCACGTTTGAGCAGCAAATCACAGAATGCAATGGAGCAAATCTCTTTCTTTGAGAACATGAAACCCAAATATTGAACTTTGAAATGAAACCAAATCGTTTCAAATGGTCATGAACAGTTGAATTTGAATGAACCAGATGATTTTTGACATGTTCATTTGAACTAAATGTTTTGTCATCTAAAGAATTCTGTAAAGACCAGAACAAATAATAATCGGAGGATGCCAGACCTGACAAACATAGTGAGTGCGGTAGCACATCCCATCGAAGCTGTAATAGCTTCTGGCAATCATTAAACTTGTATGAAGTCTGGCATTGTCACAGTGAATGTCTTTTCTGTTAATCAATTCTGGTCTCTTCTGTTTGATGGACTCACTCAATTTGTCCAATTGGTGGCAGTACACTTCCAAACTAATTATGGAATTGTCTGGTAGAAGCTCAAAAAAACAATTCCCTTGAAATCCCACTAAACAAAGAGCATCACTTTTTTGATGAATATCAGCGTTTGAAGTGCTTTGAGCTGGCTCCATGATCACTTGCATTCAACATTGTTGTAAACAAGCCATTTTTCATTGCCAGTTATGATTTGCTTCAGAAAGGATCATTTTCTTCACGTTTGAGCAGCAAATCACAGAATGCAATGGAGCAAATCTCTTTCTTTGAGAACATGAAACCCAAATATTGAACTTTGAAATGAAACCAAATCGTTTCAAATGGTCATGAACAGTTGAATTTGAAAAATTCAATCTTGTAGCAATTTCTTGTGCTGCTATTCAGTGGTTTACTTCAACCAATACCTTTGTCATCATCATCTTCAGCTGACTTTCTAGAATGTGATGCATCTTTAATATTGAAATTGTCAATGAAATTTTGCAAACTAGTTTTGGCACTGGTGTTCTGTTAACACATCTTCTCCATACTTTTCATATAATTTTTTTCTTGCTTGAACTACATTTTTTACCTTTTTGGTAATAAAACAGCAAAACATGCCATAAATCTCCATTTTATTTTTCATTTTGATATGAATCCAAAAAAAAAAATAATTACATAGAATCAAAAGAAAAATTTTTATAAATAAGCCTTGAAATGTCTGCTCTCAAAATATGTAATGGCAATAGGATTTAGAATGAAGTTGGCTGGTTAGAAATACAACTAATGACACTCATAGAAAAAAAATGAAATTACTTTCTGAACAACCCAATAATAAATAAAATTTGTGGAAATTTTTAATCAAAAATTTTTAATAAATTTTTATCTTTATATATTATCGGTTTTGATAAAATTTCCGAATTCGCTTGACTCAGTGTAATAATTCAGCAATCTAAAAATGGGTGACAGTCATATGTACCATCTTTGGTTTCTCATTAAAATATTCGAATTCATAAAGGAAATTTTTTCAATATCACCAACAGAAATAAAAAAACTTAAAAAATATCATGTCTTATTGATATAACCTCATTTCTCATATCATGTCTCATGAGGTTTGATTGCCTGTTGGGAAAGTATTAAATAGAGCCTACATATGTAGATCCATACTTCTATAGTGATTTTTTTGACTTACATGAAAATCTATTGATCAAAGCAGACAGAGCTATAATATAGAACTATGAGAAAATTCATGAAATTGTGGCAAAGTACTTTTATGCAGTTCATCCAGTTTCATCATTTATCATATGTTTGTGTGTTTTGTGTGCTTATTAGGTTAAGTCTTTGTGGCATACACAGTACTATATAGAGCAATGATAGGCAAAAGCTGGCCTGCAGGCTGGATATGGCCCATGAAGGCATTTTCTATGGCCTGCTGCATAAACTAGAACACATTACAGTTTCAAGGCCCACATTCTTAAATTCTAGTTGAAAAGAAAAAATAAAATAATGGATACTCTGAATAGTGTATGTGTACACTAGCGAGATTACTCCAAATTTTGATGATATAATTAACAGTCTACACGTACACTACCGAGTTAATCAAATTTTGATGATATAATTAATTATGAGCATAACAAATTTCACCTTCATATTAAGTTGTAAATTTGTTTTTACAAAAATAATTATGTAGGTAGCATTCACATTAAGTTATTTGTTTTTACAAAATTAATTACGTAGGTACCTAATATTTTGTAACAGTTTGATGTAATAAGTTGTTAGCAATCAATAAATTTAATAAAATACTTATGCATTTAAAGAAAATTTTCTGAATTTATTAATTCATAAGATGAATTATTTTCTAATGCTTCTAATGAAAAAAATAGTTTCTATATGATGATTTTGAACTCTTTGGATACAAACAAAAACTAAGAAAGTAACACAAGAAAATTATGTTTTTAAAACATAATATGATACACAAACATATTCTTTGTGTAAGTATCACAAAAGTGGCTACATACCATAGTGAGATTGACACGAATATATTCTTTGTGTAAGTATCACAAAAGTGGCTACACACATTAGCAAGATTGACAAGAACATATGCAGATAAATTGGTGCAACCATTATTGTTGTCTCAATGATGAGAGGAATATGTTTGTGCAAGAATCAAGCTTGCTTGAACATAAGCAGTCATTTTAAGTCAAAGTAATTTTTATTAATTGTTAATGATTATCTAATGTTATCATTAATAATTTCATATTATTAATTAATTATGGTGCTGTAAGGTTAAATTTGCCCTTAGGTACTTTTCAATTTTTATATGCTTCATCCTGAAGATTATTTATCTGGCCTGTGGCAGAATATAATTGTCCACCCCTAATATAGAACATACTCTGATATACATGTTTTGACTTACATGGGACTTTGCATGATAGTGTGGAATGTCTGTATATATAAAACAACTGCCTAAAATCTATTTTAATATAATATAATCACAGTGAAGGCAGCATCAGTACTAATTAGAAAAGAATGAAGTTTCAATCATATGTTAGATTAAGTACAGGAAAAACATTTTCACTATATTTTGTAGCCCTCATCCATTCCACAATTAAAAGCACTGTATTCATTACTTTTTTGACATTTGCACTTTAATTATATTTTGCATAAGAATAAATTCAAGTTTTATTTGTTAGTTTTTCTGCATTTGTTCTGTATATTATGTATTTTATGTTTTTAATTATTTTTTAAATACCTATTCTTATTTGTTATTTTTATTATTGTGTTTTTAAATGTAAAACATTATATAAATGTGTGTTTATAAGTTTCATCAGACATAATAAATTCTTGAAAAATAAATGATTGTAGTAAATAAAATAGAATATCTGTAAATCAGAAAAATTAAAAATTTTAAATATAAATAAATAATTATATATACAGTAGAAGCAGCTTATTGTAATCGTGGATATTGTTATCAAACATTTATCATCATCAAAAATCTATGGTCCCTAATCATCCATATTAAAATGCAATATGAAAACTCCACTTATAGTAATCAGAATATCGGTTATTGTCATCAGAATCAATATACCGCTATAAAATACCATATTTAAAATTTAAAAAATATCGCAGATAATACTAAAATATTGGTTAAATCTATTAAAATAAACCATATTATTTGTTAATTGTTCATTTATTGCTTTGTTTTCACCGAAATTTAGTCAAAAAATGAAAAAATCCAAAGATAAACACTTGTCCACTATTTTAAAAATGCAAGATTCGACTAAATGGAAAGATATGATTTGTGTACATTTTTTAATTAATAATTATTAAAACGATGTAAGTTTTTGATTTAATAAAATTCATACAAATAAATATGACTGCTTTTCAAAACTTCATGGTGCCTTTATGTAGTTTTACCGCGCATCTTGCCCTTACGAATGGCGTGGCATTACTGTTGCTGGATCTGACGATTTACGAATGGTGTGGCATTACTGTTGCCGGATCTGACGATTTAATGTTTTTTTTTATGACGAAATATATAGTTTAAAATTGCTGATATAGAGATTTAGTGACTTTATAATTCCCCTTATTGAAAAAAATTAAAAATTATTTTAGATATAAGAATTTTCTTACTATTGCTCTAGTTATTCGTGATTTTCTGTAAACTGGAATTGGCAACAGCTTAAGGGGGGACACCTATGTGATTTGGGTGAAAATTCGTCAAAATATCGAATTTTCGTTTTTACAATTTTTGTATTTTATAAAGTCTTCTGTATCGTTTGATATAAAAATTACGTGAAAAACAAATTATTAATGTTGCAATCGATACTTTTAATGTAAGATAATGTTATAATTATAATCTATGAAAACTTTAAAGCTGTTTTCTCAAAATGCTATTTTTGCAATTTTTCCAATCTTTGGAATTCAAATTCTCTAAATCTAATAATTATTTAGCAATAAAATTTTGCACGGATTTAAAGTAATATATTTATCAGGGAGTAAGGTAGTTTAAATTATAAAATATCAATAACTTTTTTTTATATTAATTTTTTAATGCAGTAGTGGTGAGTCACTATTACTGTTTTTGAAAAAAAGGTTGAATTTTGAAAAACTTTAAATATTTTTAAAAACAAAAAATACCCTACCCCCTGGCAACATGCTTTAAGAGTTTTCTTAAGTAAAAATTAATTATATCTTATTATTTTTTAAATTTTGATTTCCTAGCAGGTTATAGTAATTTTTTCATTATATTTTTTTTTCGGGAAAAAAAAAACAACTGCTGAATAGAATTTCTTTCTTTTAATTTAATATACATATTAATTATAACAATATTTAAAAATTTCATTACTATAGCTTCATAAATAAAAAATATGAAAATCACATAGCTGTGTCCCCTTAAGCGTAAATCATTTCACTTCACTTTTTCGCATTTACTTACTATTGCTCCAGTACTTCGTGATTTTCCGTAAACTGGAATTGGCAACAGTAACTATAAGTGTAACTGTTCACTTCACTTTTTGGCTTAATTGATTACATAAAATAAAGTTCAACAAGTGTTCTTCGATCCATTATAGAGTTATTATTATTATTATCATTATCTTTTAATCTAATTTTCATTTTTTTATTTTTTTTATATCCCTGCATCTATCATTTTCTCATATCCATAGTTTTTCGGGAGTCCCAAAGAAAACGATGAATCGATATTACACTGTATATAACATCAAGTACAGTATATACTATATAATAAAAAAAATCAAAAATTATACTTTTTGACATGCACTCTTAATGTTATCAATCGGTTATTTGTATCAAAATAGATCGGTCCCAAAGTGATTCTAATAAGCAGCTTCTACTGTATATATAAAATTAATTAATTTTTTAAAACTCAAATAGAATTATATTTATTTTTTAGATATAATTCAATTAGTCTGATGGAAATGATTCTCTATAAATGCTGGAGTTTGCAAAGTACCATTTAGTATTAAGATACATTTCAAACATAAGAGGAAGAACTATTTTATATATATATAAACATATACAGAGTCCCTGTATTTTGCCTCCTCTTCTCTCATTGTTTCTATAAAACTAGGCATTTGCGTTTTATTTAATTTTTAATAAATTATTTTTTATAATAATGAATTTTTTTTTATTAGAGCTAATAAATATTTTTTATATTAATTAATATTTATAATAATTTATAAATTTTATATATTTAAAAAAAAAATTTTTAAATTTTTATTAAAATATACTTTTCAACAAAAAATCATAATTTTGCAAATAATAAAAAAATAAAATATTTCTATACAAATCTATAAGTAATTCCATGATAAAATGAATGTTATTTTAAATAAATAGTCAAATAATTAACTAACTTAATAATCTAATAATTAACTAAAAATTTTCATATGTACAATGCTGACACATGATATAGCTCACATTTCACAGAATAAACTTTAAACTAATACATCAAAAACTTCATAATAAATATTTTAAAATAAAAAAAAGTTATTAAAAAAGAAAATATATTTTATTTCTAGGGATTATTATGTCATTTTTTTCTAATTTTGATACAAAAAATTAAAGAAAATAAAGATAAGGAATGAAAGCAAACAAATGTTGGTGATTTTAAATGTGTGTGACCATTTCCCTGCAAATGGTCTTCAGGATTTTCAACCCACTTATAAATCTCAACTATCTTGCATATTAGCTAAACAAATATCTTGTTGAACCAATTAGGACAAATAAATTAGGATTACAGTTGCTTTTGTATGAGACAGAAGTTTCTGATATATCACTTTTTTGTAAAAAACATATGATTTAAAAAAATACATATTAAAATATTTCAAATGTATAAAATAGATGTCAGATAACAAATAATATAAACTATTTGCTTAGAAATGGAAATTTCTACAATCATATGCATCTTTTGTTAATCAGTTATGCAACAATAATTAAATTCTGAAAATTTGCATAATGTTCATTTTATAATTAAATAAATATCTAAATATCCTTTGAATTTTATCATCTGTACCTTGTTTTATTCAATAAATATACTGCTATCTAAAAATAATAATTGTGTGATTGGACTGCTAAAGGATCATTGAAGAGAATAGTTTAACCTTTGACATTATACATTTAACATATACAGGAATACCTAATATAGCATGGTTAATTGGTTCCAAGAAGCGTCTGTGTTAAGCAAATTGCATTGTTATTCTCATGACATTTTATAATTTCAAGTTTCCTATCTAATGTCAATCACTTGCATTTTTTTGTTACTTCAACAGTGTCTTCTTTAGTTAAATAATAAAATAATATTAAATACTAATATTAACATAAATCATAAAATGCTGCAGGGAAAGAATGTTTCTACATAAGAGCCAGTTGAAAACTACTGCATAAACATGGCTCTTGACCTACTCTCGACTGTCACTTGTGGCTCTTAGGGGTCGCCAATCAGTGTTGCCAATGTTGATATGTGTAATAATTGTAATAATCAAGAATGATTTGGTAATAATCAATCTTGTTGGTAATAATAAAAACTGCATTAGACCAAAACCTGCATTGTTCAAAATTGCGCTATGCAAGATATTCTGGTACTTTCAAAATTATGCAATTATAAAAAAGAATTCCACATTAAAAGAAAGATATAAAAACCAAACAAAGATAAAAAATTTCAAAATTTTTCAATGAAAAATGAGAGAGATACAAATACTTATATTTTAAATAAAATAATTAGGCTTAAGTAAAATATTTGCTGGCACATAGTGGTTATTATTTATGAAACTGATAGCAGCCAAAGGGTTAAAGCTGAATTTTATAATACTAATATTGATTGATTGTACTCTTTATTAAATTTTTTCTTTAGGAATGCTTTCTAAATACATATTTAAGTACATTTTAAAATTTTTTTTTTTAATTTTTAAGATGTTTCTAGATAATAATTTATCTCTGTCTATTGTTTCTATTTAAAATGAATTAAATGGGAACAATAACTTCTATGTTATAAAAATGCTTGTTATAACATAAAAGTTATTTTTTCATATTTTATTGCTGATTTTATAAATATTTGTTTGATTTCCTTTTTTATTAAAAGGAAATCAAACAAATATTTGTAAGAGGAATATATATTTTATTGCTGATATTTATAAAATCAGCAATAAAATATGAAAAAATAACTTTTATGTTATAACAAGCATTTTTATAACATAGAAGTTATTGTTCCCATTTAATTCATTTTAAATAGAAACAATAGACAGAGATAAATTATTATCTAGAAACATCTTAAAAATTAAAAAAAAAAATTTTAAAATGTACTTAAATATGTATTTAGAAAGCATTCCTAAAGAAAAAATTTAATAAAGAGTACAATCAATCAATATTAGTATTATAAAATTCAGCTTTAACCCTTTGGCTGCTATCAGTTTCATAAATAATAACCACTATGTGCCAGCAAATATTTTACTTAAGCCTAATTATTTTATTTAAAATATAAGTATTTGTATCTCTCTCATTTTTCATTGAAAAATTTTGAAATTTTTTATCTTTGTTTGGTTTTTATATCTTTCTTTTAATGTGGAATTCTTTTTTATAATTGCATAATTTTGAAAGTACCAGAATATCTTGCATAGCGCAATTTTGAACAATGCAGGTTTTGGTCTAATGCAGTTTTTATTATTACCAACAAGATTGATTATTACCAAATCATTCTTGATTATTACAATTATTACACATATCAACATTGGCAACACTGATCGGCGACCCCTAAGAGCCACAAGTGACAGTCGAGAGTAGGTCAAGAGCCATGTTTATGCAGTAGTTTTCAACTGGCTCTTATGTAGAAACATTCTTTCCCTGCAGCATTTTATAATTTATGTTAATATTAGTATTTAATATTATTTTATTATTTAACTAAAGAAGACACTGTTGAAGTAACAAAAAAATGCAAGTGATTGACATTAGATAGGAAACTTGAAATTATAAAATGTCATGAGAATGGAACCTCGTTTGCTAGCATGTGAGAATTCAATGAATGAGTCCTAATGTTTTCTATGAGTGGAAAGGGGCAATCAAAATTTAGCCACCAAGCTTACCATAAAAAGAAAAAAAAGAAAGACTGGCAATCCCCTAAGCATCACTGGTGACAATCAAGAGCCATGATTATGCAGTAATTTTTCAATTGGCTCTCAAGTAGACACGTTCTTTCTCTGAGGCATTTTTGTTTTATATGTTAATATTAATATTTAATATTCGACTATTATTTAAGTATGAATAAAAAGAGATAAAGAAGATACTGTTGGAATAACAAAAAAATGCAAGTGGTTGACATTAGAGAAGAAACTTGAAATTATAAAATGTCATGAGAATGGTGCTTCACTTGCTAAAATAGCATGTGAGAATTCAATGAATGAGTTCTAATGTTTTTTCAACTTTTATATCAGTTTAAAATGATTTTCTTTGTTATTTACTTAATAAAAATAAATATATATTTTTTTCATTTTTAAACATTATTGTTATTCTAAATCTTTGTAATAAACAAAATAAATTGAATTCCATTATAAATAGACCTTGAATAATGCAGTTTTGCATAGCACAAAAGCTTCTTGGAACCAATTAATCACACTATAAAAGATATTCCTGTATTTGCATATTAGCAGCAATAATCAAGAAAATAAGTAGACTTGTTTATTGATTGTCTCTGCAACAAGTTGCAGCAATACCAATTATACAATCATTGGTCCAATATTTATTTTAAGATTAAAGTGTCTTAAGTAAAAACTCATTGTTACTGTCTTCTATTATACAAAAAAAAGTGATGCAATATTTTTGAGCATTAATTACAATGTTTAATAAATTTATAATATACAGAAAAGTACTTAAAATTTGGAGAGAATTGTAATAGTTTTAAATAAAATGTTTCAAGGTAAGCCATCATATCACACATAGGATATACTGGATCTGGCAGTGGCCACTTTTAAAACTAGCATAAACTGGACAATATCCATGATAGGATCAACCAGAAAGTTGAAGGATGAGGTTCGACAGACTAGGTCTGGACCTCTCTTGAAAAATGAGATGTGGACACAGAATTGAACCCAGATCAATTAATGTATCAATTAATTAAACCCAAATATCAATTAATGTAGAATTCTATATAATCCAATCTACTGTTCTAAACTAATCAAATATTACACATTCTAGTCTAAGTTATTTATATGAAAACTTAAATTATATTTGATTATTAATTAATTCTTGCTTTCGCAACTATTATAAGTTTTAATCATAATAATATATTATCTACTTTGAATAAAAAATACATACCTGTAGGATCTCCAGTTTGAACCATAAAACCTTTTAAATTTCGATGAAACAAGCATCCATTATAATAATCACTTGCACATAATGCAAGAAAATTCTGAAATGTCAATAAAGTATATTATTATTAAAATAATAATTAATTTATAGTTCATAATACTTTACCTCACATGCCTTGGGACATTGTTCACAGAATAATTCTATTTTAATATTGCCCACATCAGTATGAAGAGTAACTGACTGAAATAATTTATATAAAAAATATGCAACTAATTGCTAAATTTGTTAAAATTAATCATTATAAAAGTTCTAACATAAAAATTCTAATGTAAAAATTATTAAATTATAAAATTATTATCAAATGTTATTTTTTGTAATATATTCAGATAGGCCCTACATTCATTCATTAAGTTATATTAGATGTTCTTGACATCAAATTTAACTTTATTAATTTAAGACAACCAAATAATATTTTGTGACAAGTGAAACTATTTTCAATATGACATGCTGTAAAAACTAATTTTAACTTACAAACAGCAAAACAATAATAAAAATATCTTCATTGATTTTCTTTCAATGGTAAAACATATCAGTTATTGTTAACGATAAATCACCATTGTTACAATACCACATAGATAAATATGATAGTAGATCCACTGTGTCAAAAGATTCATAGTAAAACATAAGAAGTTTATTAAGGCATTGTCAAATTTTAAATAAATTTCATAATTTTTGCTGCTGAGAAAATATCGAAATCGAGAAAAGATCTCTACTTATTTTGTTGCTTGAAAATAAAAAATTTATTTTGTAGAATGAAGTATATATTTGGAATCATAGTCATGTTTCACTTATCAAATTATCTCTATGAAAAGTTCATTTATGGGACTATAACAATATTTCAGCCACATGGGCATAATTGAATTTACTATGAAACAGATGAATCGACCATTATAGGCTCATTTTTCGTCAAATACTTATATTTCTTGTTTATGATACAAGAAATATAAGTATTCGACGAAAAATTAGCTTTTCATCCAATATCAACATTGTATCAGTGGTCAATAACAAAACAGAAAATAACAACGCATTTTTTTATTGGAAAAATTTTTAAGAAGCTCATTTTAACTTTTTCATTTCAGAATCATAAGAAGAAGGAATAAAAATGAGCCTTTCTCCCTAAATTCCGAAATTTATAGATCCAGTTTCGATCATATGAGACAAGCAAGATGAATTTCTACCGAATCATTCAGACTAACGTGAAAAATGACGAATTTCTTTTCTACTGAAATGAAATCATTTATTTTAAATAAAAGATAAAGGTATTTCTCTTTATAACTTGCCATGATATCGTTCACATTTATTTAACAACTGCTTTTCTAAAACACATGTTTACTTAACATTCCCACATTGACGGATTCAAAAATATGTCTTTGATAGCCTCTAGCGGAGTAAATGGTCTTCTTTTATTAAAATATATAATTAACAGTATTATTAAATTTTAAAATACAGTACACTAAATGTATTTTTTAAATTATATTTAAATTATAAACTTTTTAATCAATAATAAGATAATTTAAATTAGAAATTCTCATTTTAGTTAGGTTTTTTTTATTTTTATGCCTCTTTCCAATCAGAGAGATTACTAAGGAGTGGGAGCAGTTCCAATCATAGGCTGCACTCACACCCGTGGAGATGCAGCCTATCGGATGGGGATCGCGAGCTGAGCTTGGAACTCCGAAAAAATTTTTCAAGAGATGCTGATCCGGGTCCTCCTTCATGGCATGCCAACGCGTTAGTACTCGGCCATCCAACCGTCTATTTTAGTTAGATCTGGATTAGATGAATTTGAATTACGTCACCGAATTGCACTCACACCCGTGGAGATGCAGCCTATCGGATGGGGATCGCGAGCTGAGCTTGGAACTCCGAAAAAATTTTTCAAGAGATGCTGATCCGGGTCCTCCTTCATGGCATGCCAACGCGTTAGTACTCGGCCATCCAACCGTCTATTTTAGTTAGATCTGGATTAGATTAATTTGAATTACGTCACCGAATGGAACTATATACAGTGACTCTCATAGTTATTCGTACGAATAGTGAAATCTTTATTTATCCGTAATTAAAAATATATAAAAGTAATTCATCGTGTTTATTTTATTATTAATAATTTATTTATCCTGTCAAAAGGAAATTTAGAAAAAATTAGCTTAAAAAATGGCATAAATTAATTTATAAAAAATATTTAAAGGAAACATCGCAGCATTTTAGCTCTGTTATTAAATCTAATATATATATATATATATATATATAAATTAAGTCTTAATTTAAATAACACAAGATAAAAGACAACAAAAACTTTATTTAATGAATCAAAAATATTTTTTTGATTCATGAAATAAAGTAATGAGTATTTTAGAGACTAAAAAACAACATATGGAAAAATCCACATATTGAAATCCTGATATAGAAATATCCCTAATTTCACCCATAGTGACATTTTTTGTTAGACTTTGTCCTTAAAATAATGTATAGATATGCTTTGCTTTACAATGCTTTTCAATCCTCATAAATTGGGAGTGACACCTGGAATTAAACCCAGTCCCCTATGATGATAAGCAAGTATTTACCATGCAGCTATTCAGCCAACTTTTTAGGCCTAGTGCTATTGGCCCTTAACCTGAATACTGCCACTTTGAACTATAGTTTGATACAGTCAAGGTTGCTTACTCTGCCACTTTGAACTATAGTTCCTTCAAGTTGGAACATTTTTCTTTCATCAATATTTTTTCATTGTTTATAGTTTATTGAAGTCTGATTACTGCCTTTTATTCTTAAAACTTTTTATTTTCTAGAAAATTTTTCTGATATATTTAATTTTTTTGTATTTATTATTTAATCAATACAGTCTATTAAAAATAAACTTTTTAATAAATATATGCTTAAAAATAAATTTTTTTTCATTTTTTATAAATATTTGCTGTGGAATACAGACTAATAAAATAGAATAAGAAAAAATTATTTTGATAAATGATATATTTTTTTTTGCAGAATGTATTTCTATTATCTTAAACGAAATATTTGCTGTGGAATACAGACTAATAAAATAGAATAAGAAAAAATTATTTTGATAAACGATATATTTTTTTTTGCGGAATGTATTTCTATTATCTTAAACGTAAATAATTAAAATAATAAAAATTAATCTATGTCTGATAAAACTAAATATATTGATTAATATCATATATAAAAATCAATAATAATAAATAAAAACAGAAATAAATAAAAGCATTTAAATTTATTCAAAATCTGTTAGGCCTTATAAATCTGTATGGCATTTAGGGATTGATCAAGTGAATAGTGCTTGGCAGTCATCAGATTAATGAATGATAGTGTAAATATGTTTTTAGGCAAAGTAAATGAAAAAAGGCTGTGATTTGTTTTAGTGAAATTCAATTTATAGCACTGGTCTGTAACTACTGTAAAATGTGAGGTTTGCCTGTACTTCCATAATAACAAACTCCTTTATAAGCTCAAATAATGAAATGTTCTATAACAGCAGAAAACAATGAAATTTTCTAGCTCTTTTCTAGCATTATTTTTTCCCCCAACATGCTGGATTATAAAATAACAGATTATAGAAAGTCATACATAGAATTGATAATTTAAAATATTTGTATTGCATTTTATTTTGAAGCCCAAAGCAATTTGAAGTTTATTTTCAAACTTGAATCAGTTCAAGTTTCAATCACTTTAAATATCACCACTACAAACTAGTAATAGTTGAAAACAAAGGACTTTAAACAGCTATAACTAGGACTGTAACCATCCAGTGATCTATTCTGCACTCCTGACATGATTATTTCATAAAAAGCCCTGTCTTACATACAACAAAATATTTTCTCATAATCACTCTTATTATATATATTCTTCTTCCTGGGCATCATTATTGTATAAAAGTATTGTGCATATTCCTGCTTGATATATATTATCACATTTTATTTTATCAAAACATAAAATGTTAGAAATAGTTGCTATTTCATTTAACTGCATATTTTACTCCTAATTCTTTTTGGATTTTTTTTTTACTACCTGCTTGGAGCTTATGGAATGTGGTATTGGTACACATTCATTGCTTGGAATGGAAGTTGATAATGTGCTATAGTGTTAGTTTGTATGTTGTCATAATATTTATTTTCTATCCTGTGATATATTTTGTGCATATAGTTTCTGTGATAACCAAATGTATATTCATCAGATATATTTTCTAGCTCATTATGTTTTTACTATGAAGATTGAACAATAAGTAAAAAGTCTCTTGAAATATTTATTGAAAGCTGCTCTTTTGTATTTCATATGGTCATTGGACCGGTCAAGTATTAGGATAGGATTATATGTGGGCTTTCTATATACAGTTGTGATATATTCAGGCTGCACTTTAGTTAGATTTACATCTAAGAAAGCTACACATTGGCTACTTGTATGGTCTAAGTTTAGTTTAATCCTAAAGTGGGATATATGCAACTTTCAATAAATTCTTCAGATTTGTCTTCTCTATCCTATAAAACACACACTTCATTTATATAGTGGAGATAATATGTGATTGGGACTTTGTCTTCTAAATACCTCACCACAATCTCTGCTAAAAGGCTAATCTTTCGGCACCTCTTGCATTTGTGTATAGTAGATCTCATTAAACATGAAAAAATTTCATGGATTGATATATAGGATAGGTGGTGTAACAGAGGTGCACCATTAGCATTTCATTTGGAAATAGTCTATTTTCAAAGATTTTATCCAGAAATTCTTCAGCTGAATTAATTACATATGTATAGTTACTGAGTTTATCCTTGGACTATTTAGCTATTTTCTTTTCTTAATTTAAGAAAGGGCAGTGGCATTTATCTACAATCAGATGGAAAATAACATGGATTTTTTGTGTTTTTGCACATCCAAACAAACATGGGCAGGTTGGATTTTGTATGGGCTTATATTTGAAGAATATAGGGAAGTCCTTCTTGTTGATTAATCTTCTTATCTTAGAGGCTACAGTATCAGTCAGTTCTTTGCTAGTGTTATGGAACCTGAATCTGTAATAAAGGCTTCAAGTGATGAGATGTAGATTTATTTGGATTGTAATTCCCTTGAAAGTTGAATTATGTGCTTTTTTTTTTTTGTCATTTTTCATCTTGGTTAGATTTTCATTATTCAGCCATTCTATAGTTCTAATGTGACATAGTTTTTCATATTTTGAGTTTGTGGTGTTTTCTTTCTTTATTGGGTTGCTTCATTGATGAATTCCCATTTGTAGAAGTCTTTTTGGTTTCCAATAGTATGGAGATCAAATTATCAAAAGTACTGCCAAGTAGACTATTCTAGAATTCAAAATTCGATAAATTATAGCACTTAATAGCAGTTTGAACTTATAAACATATTTTATTTATTGTAACATTTTTGAAATCCATCATCATCACTGATATTAGAATAACTATTTTGGAATTGCCCCATTAACTGATGTAATTCCAACAGCAAAAAATATATCAAATTATAAAAAATGTAAAATATATGACATACATAAATTTTTTTGGAAATAACATGAACTACTTAAGTAATTACACAAGACATACAGCTCTATTAGCAAGTATAAAGTTATTTATTATGGTATAACGTTTTTGGATCGTAGAAAGATCCGAAAATGTAATTTACACTAATAAATAACTTTATACTTGCTAATAGAGCTGTATGTCTTGTAATTGGTTTGAAGCAAGTAGTTTCCTTATAATATTACTACTTAAGTCTTTAAGAAGGAGAGATGTATTGATATTTTCTTATATAGTTTGAGTTGATATTTAGCTGTATCTATAAAGTCAATTTAATGATCAGTGAATCATTAATTTAATCATTAGTAGATTATTAAATTTATTTCACAATATATAACTGAAATTTCACAGAAAACATTTATTGAAATAGGCAACCAGGTAATGTTGGAGTATTGGATAAATATATGTAGTATTATTAACTATCCATATTTTTATATTATCAGTATTACATTGTATTTTGAGTTACTAGATTGATGTATATACAGTAGACTCCCAATTAACTCAGAAAATAAGGAAATCAATTTCCACAGATAACTGATTCCCTGGATTATTTGAAAAATTAGTAACTATGGACACTATGTATTTAATTTTAAAAATTAATGCATGCATATATTTATTCAAATGTTCTGTAAAAGGAAACAAGATATAATTTATTTGCAGCAAAAACTTATTGCAATATTTGTAATTTTAATTTGATTCTAATTTTGATCACTAATTATCTAAGATATAATAAAAAATCTGGGGTATATGCAATATCTGAAAGATTTAAAAATCTTTCAGATATTGCATATACCCCAGATTCTTTATTATATTAGATTATCTTATTCTTTATTATATTAGTTTTATCTTAGATGCAATATCTGAAAGATTTAAAAATCTTTCAGATATTGCATCTAAGATAAAACATGATAATTAAACATTACTTCTGAGTTTTAGATTAATTCCAGTTAATCTGTAACTTGGATAATCCAATCCTGGATGATTGAAAATATACTCTATACATAATAAAATAATTTTATGAATTTTTACTTTTATATTTAATGCATTTTCTTTAAAATAATATTTTTAAAATTAATTATTCAATTCAAAATAATAATTTTAGGGAATGCTAATAAATCTAAAAGTATTGCTATTCCTGCAATTACTGGAAGTGATGATCTTGAAAAATGTTATCTTCGAGTAACAGGCATGACATGTGCATCATGTGTAGCTGCTATTGAAAGACATTTAATGAAAGTTGAAGGTTTGCTTAAATTTTTACATTTTAATTAAATATTAATATAGGATTTATTGGAATTGTATAATTATTTTTAAATAACATTACATAGAGTAATTTGTTTCAAGAATAAAAAAATGTTGACATGAAATTTATATGAACAGTTGATTCCAAAAAGATTTTCACCTGCTTTGCAGGGACTGAGCTTATAGGAAGTTGATTGGTTATAAAGTCTGTCAATATAAACTTTCATCTGTGGATGCTAAAAATGGGCACATCCATTCTGACTGAGAATAGGTGCGAGGTATATGATTAGGATGAATTGATTATATCACTTTCAACTGAAAAGATTAATTGCTTCACTATTTCAAGCAAGACAGACTTACTAGTTATGAATTGAGTAAATAAATAACACACACTAATATAATTTTAAAAATTTTGAACATTGGTGATTATGATATTTACAGATTTATGTTTTTAAATCTCTAATATGCTAATATAATTATATGATATTAGTTTTGCAGTTATATATTATATATATACAGTGGAACCTCAGTATACGTCCTTAATCCGTTCCAGATCCTTGGACTTATACCAAACAGGACGTATGCCAAATGCATTTTTCCCATAAGAAATAAAGGGAAAATGATTAATCCATTCCCATGAAAAAAATCCTATTGTTATTGGCATATTATACATGGATGGGATTGTACAAAATAATTTAAACACTGCTTAATACTAAAATACATAAATACAAAAGCAATTACAGTAGACAAAATAAATGAAAGTTTAACCTCGCTACTTTGCTGAGAAAAGTCGAGTGCCCACTAGGATGGTGTTGAGAAGGTAGAAGAAGAGATGTTATTGTTTGGAAGGAGAATCCGCTTTCAATAAAACTCTAGGAATCTGAAATTCTGGTGTTTTCTCTTTCTATTTTCTGTCTCTCTTCTTTACTTGGATTTTGTTGAGGCTCACCAGGTTTGACTTTTATTAAAAAATCTGTCCAAAGAACTTAGCTTCTGCCTTCTCCTCAGGATGTTTTGGAAATGACATTGTCTGGTTATTACAAATGATATTATTACTTGTTATAATTTTTATATAAAGAATGTGTTTTTTAAGAGAACACACAACAGACTCATAAAAGTTCTAGCATGCGAGTCAATCATATTCCAAACAAAAGTTGTATACCAAGCAAAATTTTTCACATCCAAACAGGATGTATACCAAGTTGGACTTATTCCAAAACAGACGTATACCGAGGTACTACTGTATATAGTTTTTTTTATATATTCTCATTAAGGATAAGAATGAAATGTTGTGTAACAAATAAATAACAGAATCAGTGGGACAAATATAGATATTTAATTTACAGATTATTACATATAAATTTAATTATATTATTTTAAAAGTAACATATTTTAAAATATACTGTATACAGTAGACTCTTGTATAACATAAATTCCTAAAATACAGATTCATATAACCTGATGGAAAAGTTGATATAGTTGTTATGGAAATGAAATAAACATCATTTGGTTTTTATTACAATCAATGGATATTAAACACTATTAATGAAAACTATTTGGAATAATTTTTTTATTTTATTACAGTTCAGAAAGAAATTTTCAAATAAACATCTTTATATGCATATGATAATTCATATTGTAATCCATGCAGCTTGCCTAATACAGATTCATATAACATGGAATGTATCTCTCGTGTTATACAAGGACATCACTCTCTCTCTCCTTCCATTTTTTATCTGAAAATTTAGTGTTTAGTATGTTTAGAAAAAATTTTGATTTTATGAATCTCTCTACGTTGAACACACTAACTCTCTAACTTGAACACATTTTAGAGGAACCAAATGTGTCCAATGTAGACAGGTTTCACTAATACAAATATAAACTTTTATTAGAAGAATTAATAGAAAACCGAAAAATGCATAATAATACAAAACTCGTTTTGACACTCATGTTCAATTTTTATATTTTCTTTTTTTAAAGCAATATCAAAAAAGACAAATCTTTTGATAACATAACTGTTACAAATTACAAATAAATAAAATAGACTTCTAAACTGCAGATTTGTATAATCTGATGAATAAGTTGTTGAAATTGTCATGGAAACAAAATAAACTTCATTTGATTTTTATTACAATCAATTGATATTAAACACTTTATCAATGAGAATTGGTTGGAACAGTTTTTAATTTGATTACCATCGCAGAAAAAAAAATATACATTTTCAAATCAAACATCTTTACATACCAACTATATAGTATTTATTATAGAAATACTATGTAAATTCTGATGTCACTTCCTCTCTTTCTGCTTTGTATTAGAGAACTAATATTTATCTGTATAAAAGGATTATAAATTATCTATAAATTTTAAATTTATAAAATATTAATACAAATGTTACATTCTTATAAATTGAAAACAATAAAATAAAATACTCTCTCTAGTCTCCATTATACTATTGAGAATTTCTGACAACTTATTTCTTAATTACTCAAGCAATTATGACCATATAATGCTGCAGTTTGGCTAAATTAATAACAACATTGATTAACTTGTAAATAATAAATTAAAACTTTCCTAATAAATGCTCAAAATCACTTTTCAGACTAAATGGTTTAAGAGCTGTCATTAAGCTTACCTAATCGTGTTGCTTAAATAAAATAAATAGAATCATTCAAAGCATTGCAGACTCAAATTTACACTTGAACTGATAAATCTCATTGATTTGTAAGTATTGTAAGGAAACTGAATGTCCTCTACATAGGTGAAAACTTTTTTGGAATCAACTGAATATGTCACATTGCTGGAAGCAGTCCACAGGCAAAATAATGATAAATAATTTTCTTTCATACTTCTGATATATTATTTTTTGTCTATATTTTTGAAAGAAACTTGCAGTTTGAAAGTATATTTATTAAGATTGATTGATTAAATTTATTTTTTAAATCTTGCTATAAATATTAAATTTATAAAATATTAATACAAACATTACATTCTCATGAATTGAAAACAATAAAATAAAAGCTTGAATAAAATATGTGGCATAATTACCATTATATTATTGCTAATGCTTTGACAACTTATCTCTATTACTCGTGTAGTTATGACCATGTAATGCTGCATTTTGCCTAAATTAATAACAACATTAATTAATTTGTAAATAATAAATTAAAAGTTTCCTAATAAATGCTCAAAATCAGTTTCAGACCAAATTATTGAACATCTGTCATTAAGTCTTCTTAATCCTATTGTTTAGATAAAATAAATGGAATTATTCAAAGTTCTGCAAACTCGAATTCATGCCTAAACTGATTAATCTCATTAGTTTATAAGTATTATAAGGAAACCAAACATCTTCCACCTAGGTGAACACCTTTTTGAAACCAACTGTACATTTACAGTCAAATAAAATGTTATAATGTATAATTATATTTAATGGACTGCCAAAGTATTTTTAAAATATCATATTTAAAATAATAATAAATCTGCTTTTATTAATATTATTTTAAAATTACAATTCATATGTAAAAAACTAAAAATGATCCATCAGTAAATCTGTCTGGTGCAGAATATTATAAAAATAATAGTATTTCTGCCAAAAATTTTTGTCATTTAGAAAAACATTTTTTCAGATGCTTGAATATAAAACAGTTTTCACTTTCTACTATTGATTCTCTTTAAATATTTATTTTTATATAATATTTTCAATTAAACTTACTGTGGAAATCAGAATGAGCATCAACTTATTTTGTTGGAAAGGACTGATTAAAAAAAATCAAGGGAAAAAGAAAAATCTACTAAAAGTACATCAACAAAAACATTACAATACTGTGTATAGTAATTGAAGTGCAAAATTTTTATAAATAGATGAAAGTATCAGATAATTCTGACAAAATTATTAGAGTTTAAAATGAGGATTTTTCTTCATAAAATGTAAAGTACCAGATTTCATAAAATTTAATGTATTTTCTGTTTTCATTTAATAATTTTTGTTTGTTTATCACACAAATGATTCCGGAACCTAACTTTAAGTTTCGTTAAATTTAATATAACATTTTCATAAGATTTTTTCCATATAATATACCAGTATAAAAATTTTTCATTTTATATAAATAATTGGGATTGAAGTTTTTTTATATAATCTAAATTTTGTATAAATCAGAAAAAATAATTTTTTAACAAAAATTCTGAATAAAAAATTCTTAGGTTAAGTGAAATAAATGACTGCAATTCCTGATATTATGATGACAACATTTTTTTGTGACTGAAAAAGATTCAATACTGCAACGAATAATGCTGTATGCATAACAATGCTTAACACTTTTGAACAGATTGACACACATATCAAATTGGTTGACACTACAGTTCTGTCATATGACTATTAAATTTAATAATTTATATTTAACTGAAATTTCAATGAAAAAAATTTTCTTTATCTTTGGTTATTATATATGATTTGAGGTATATGTAGTAATTTTGGGTTCCTGTGAATTTTTACATAACTTTTTATCAAGGCGCACGGGCCAAGTTCACATGGCACACACTGTGTGTATATTTACATGAACCAACTTAAGTCATATTTGCCATCTCCATAACTTCACTTCTGATTAAGATAGTAAAACAAAAATTGTATATGTTGTTAAGCTTTATTCCCTCACAACCCTGTAAAAATTTCAAGCTTTAATATCAAAGTGTCTAGGAGAAGAGGCCCCAGAAAATCACAAATTTGGGCACTGACTCACTCATCCAAAATTATATAGTGTTTCCCGCAGACACAGAAATTTGAAATTTAGCACAAGTATAGATATTAGGATAAAGGTAAAGGAAAACTTCTGAAAATACTAATTTTTCAATTACTTTGTGACTTATTTACTTCATCCCAAGTGACTGAGCACATCGCATTGCATCTGGCAATGTGGCATTGCCTATACAGTAATCTTTTTTAATAAATATATTGATTAAATTTAATGAATATATTGATGATTATATCAGTTATTACGAAATATTCTCATGGTTCTGGCTGAAGACATACTTTATCACCTGTATTAAAACACTATTAATATGAAATGGATAATTCATAAACATTGGTTAAAAGGAAAAAATGATATGGCGTGAAGAATTATTTAGCTATCATAGATTATTATTTATTTAGCATGTTTATTTAATATAACAACTTAGCAAAAAGTACTGACTATCCACCAAAAACAAAAATGTGAAAAAATGGGCCAAGTTCTGTTCTACCAATTTGTTTGGTAACCAAAAGAATAGAGATCTAAAACAGGTGGCAAGTTTCATTCCAAAACCAATGTCAATGAGATTTAAATACTGAAATAAATTCAATATAGTGTCACCTTTTCAGGCTTTTACTTGGCAAGTTTTTGAGTTATATTAAGTTATTACCAGCTGTCATAGATACTGAAACTTGTCAAGAGAAAAGCTTGAAAATTGACACTGTATTGAAATTATTTCAGTATTTAAATCTCATTTTTCAACATTGAGGTTTGAATGGAACTTGGCATCTGTTTTAGATCTCTACTCTTTTAGTGGCCAAATAAACTGGTAGAACAGAACTTGGCCCATTTTTTTACATTTTTGTTTTTAGTGGGATCTATTTATTTTTAATAAATAAAAAATTTGAAATATCTACATATTATAGATATTTCACTATATTTTCATAAATAAAATTATAGCATAATAAATATGACAGAAAAAATAAAATAATAATAAAAATAGATATTCCAGATGTAGAAATACTGAATCAGATGATTCTGTTTACATTCAATTTTTCTCCATGTTATCTGACTGTCTGCTTATCTCCTGCCGTAATATATGGCCTTGATCTTTATCTAAACTATTTGCCATATATTGATAACTAAAATTTTTTATCAATTATAATTTTTTAATTTTTTATTCAAAATTATGAAATAATTATGAATTAAGGATATATATTATTACCATAATAAACATTTTTAATAGTAATAAATAAAATTTGTGGAAGCTTTCAAAAAAAAAATTTATGATAGCTTTTTATTTTTGCATATTATCAATTTTGATAAAAATTTCCAAATTAAATTGACTTACCCTAATAGCTGCATAATCTAAAAATGGATGACAGATTATGTATGTCATGTTTGGTTCCTCACAAAAATATTCAAATTGATACAGAAAATATTTTTCATTATCAACAAAAATTAAAATCATCATAAATAAAATATCACCCTCATTCCTACAATGTCTAATGAGGTTTGAATGATCCATTGAAAAAATAAACTGCTTAACACTTGTAACTAGATTCTCATTAAATACAGCACTTGTAGCAGTATATAAAAAATGTAAAGTTACATTTTTTATATACTGCTACAAGTGCTGTATTTAATGAGGTTTGAATAGCTATTAAGAAAATATTGAAATCAACAAACAATACATAAATAAACAAGTAATTTTAAATGTTATAAACAAACATGTTCATATCTATAATTTGCAAATATAGTATATGTTTATATTCTGTTTGAGAAAATTAAAAATTATGGAAAATATTTTATATAAAATTGAATTTGCAGAAGTTAGATATCAAGTACTATTGAAGTATTATCCTATTATTATAGATTAATAAAAAACAATTTTTTTATAGCTAACCTTGATGCAATTTTGCGGCATTGATATTCATGCAAAACATAAACATCACCCTTATTTGTAGCACATACAGTAGCACCAACACTAGCAACAACATGAGTAATTTTCCAATCTTTATGATCTAATGTTGATACTTGTCTTGGGGAAATTTGAGTTCTATTTCCTTTTAGATGGCCTGAAAACAGAATTAAAAGTAATATTATTCAAAATTATTTATAATAAATTAAGTTTAATCCTTATTTCTTTGCCTTCTATAGCTACAAATACAATATAAGAAAAAAATCAGTATTTAATCAACAGTAAATTATTCTTATTAACTGTAATGTTTTCAGTTAGAAAATAGCCATTATTAGCAATACAAAAGAACAGAATCACAATTCAAATATTTGAATTAATTAAATCAAAATACAGAATTTAAAAATTCTAACATAAGATAATTTAAAAATGGTACATACCTAAACAAAAATATAGAATTAACAAAGCCTATAAAAACAACAATGTAAAAACAGAATTCATAAAAAAATTAAAAAATATAATAATACTGTACTTAGAACAATACCAAAGGCTATACAACAGGGGTCGGCAACCTATGGCACGCGTGCCAGGCTTGGCACACTAATAATGTTAACTCAACGTGAGGAAAGTTTAACGCGTTAGACTTTTTGAACGCGCCCATAAACATGTTATTACTGTATTGTATTGCTTAGGTTATAATCAACATGTAAACTGTACTTTGAACCAACAGAATTATTACAAAATGTGATAAATATATTTACATTACAGTAATAAATTTTAAAAATTGAAAATTTAAAATACTGTGATGTAAATATTGTAAAGTTTTTCTAGACTGCGTTTATTTAAAAACACTGAAAGTCATTCCAGTTTTGAAAGATACACTCCGCAATTAGCTGTTAATTATTTGAAATAGTTAGCTCTAAAAGTTAAAGTACTTTAACTTTTCTTACTATTTATTACTCCTAAATATAGCTTAAATATGTCCACCACGTCTTTACTTGAATAGACTAAGACTATACTCATTTCCCATTGATTAGAAACGAAGGGAAAAACTAAGTATACAAACGGATAGACTACTTTTTTGGTCGAAGAAAAATTTTTGATTTTTATTCTTAAAGAAAGGAATTCTAAAAATTATCGTAAATCTTTGGTACGAGATAGACGTAAGCTCGCATAGCGTACATATATACAAAATTCCTATATTTTTACCAGAATTCTCGCATATATATTAACATTGAAACTTGTTCATATGTTGAAAATATTCACCATTATAACATGTGACCCTTCCACTTCAGTGGCTTCGTTTTTGTTGAACAATGGCAACTAGCGCAGTCAATCCAGTATAATTTTAGGACTCATAAAATTGAGTAAGAATTAGCAATCATTTTTTATTTCGGAAATTTGAATATATTTAGCGGGTCGCCATAAAATAACGTGAGGTGTTCAGAGCTCTCTAGCGCGTCATGTATTGGACGAAATGCAACAAAATTTGGTGGACGTACAGAATGTAACATGCGGTTTCGATTTTGAAAGACAACAAATTAAGTACCAAAAGTCGCCATCAGGGGATTGTGGCGCTGTAGAAGTGTAGAATGTGTGATTAAGTAATGTGTAATCGTTAAATGAGACAGTGCACATCAAGTTATCTGAACAATACATGCCAATATTTATTGTTAATTATATATGAAGTTCAATATGACCACCATTCAGGGGCCTTATTCTCGAGTTATTCGTGTTGTACACGAACTCACATCCGTCTATTCCCTCTTGTGTTTTCAACTCACACGATTGTTATTCTGGAATTCAAACTGTTACACGAACTCGACTTGTGAGATAGATACATCATTCGCGTTTGGCGTGGTAGATTGAGAAGTGTCTGGGATAGAGATTATTTAGTATCGTCCAATCAAATCTCGGGTAACAAATGTAAACTTCCACGTGGATTTGAAGCCAGATTTGAAGTCTATACCTCGAATAAACGCTTCGGAAGGAATTAAAAAACATACAGAAGAACAAAAAATATTTTAGTTTATTTTATAGAAAATAATGAAAAATTACATACAGGAAAGATAAGTAATGATTTTAAAAAGTCATATAATTATTTTTTAATTTTGCAAAGCAATATATTTTATCTAACAAATTTTATATATTAAATAATTTTTATTTTAAATTATTATGAACAGAACATTGGAGTTATCTGGAATTCTTAAATATTAATTAATATTAATTAGTATGAATGTATATTTAAACTGATTAATAGAAATAAATATTTAATTAACAAGACTACTTTTTAAGTTTCTTAATAAAATTCAGTATTATTATTTATATACAGTAGAAATCCAATAGTCCAGCATCCTCAGGACTGAGGTTTTGCTGAACTATTAGACATACTGGACTGTCAGAAAGTACTAAGAATTTTTTAATTATTTAATCAATAAAATTCTGTAATTATTCAAATTACAGGAAATTTAAAATACTAAATATTTCTAATGTGCTTACATAGATAATTAAAATATATATCTAATTTAAAACAAAAAAATAATATGAAAAAAAATATTACTTACAATATATCAAAAAATGCTGAATTAACTAATTTTGTTTACAATTAATCATTACATAATGACTCTAATTTCTGCCATTTTGTGTATTTCACATGCTATCTGTTAAGATAAACATTATTTTGTACTTTTTTTATTTCTGTTGTCAAGTAATATTTGCCACGAGAGGGTGCTTATCCCTTTCTCCCTTTTTCTCTCGCAGTGTAGCCATGTTAGTAATATAGTAAACATCATTATAATTATAGCTGGTGTGAGTTGTCTATTTATTTACAATCATGGACACGGATGATGAATAATAATCTAACGTTAACAGGTTATGGCTCAGAGGAGGAAAATAGTCAAGAAAAGGAAAGTATTTGGCAAGAAACAAAATAGCTACACTCAGTTGATATCAGGAACAAAGAACAAAGAAAGCTAACAAGATGGCAGTCTCCAACATAACTCACTTACCACAATTAACAGACAAAATTTTTCAAACTGGAAATTTCAAATGCAAATTATTTTAGAAGAAAGAGGAGTCGAAGAAGCTCTTGATCAAAATTATGAAGAATTATCAGAGGAAGAAAGGAAAATCTACAAGATAAATGATGCGAAGGCAAAGTCGATCGAAATCCAATGTATAACTAATAGGCATATATAATACGTTAAGGATGTGAAAACGGCAAAGGAAATGTTATGTTCATTAAAGTATATATTTGAAAGAAAAAGTATCTTTTCGCGACTTTACATCAGAATAAAGTTATTATCTCTAAAATGCAAAGATGAAGACTTACAGGAACATTTCGTGAAATTTGATACACTTATACGAGAAATAGAATCAATGGGAACTGAAATGGAGGAAACAGATAAAGTATGTCATTTATTATTAATCATGCCGGAAAAATATAAAACAGTAATAACAGTACTAGAAACAATGACCAATACAGTATTGTTCGAATTTGTTAAAAACAGATTGTTAGATGCAGAACTAAAATTTAAAAATAATACAATAGACAGTGAAATGAACAAGGATTACTTTCAGAGCCTATAGTCAAAATAAAAGATGTTATCAGTGTGGTGAGCTAGGGCATTATAAGGCTCAATGTCCCAAGATAAACAGAAGAAACAATTTACAAAGAAGAAGCAACCAGCCAAAATCAACAGATATCAAGGGGAAAGACAAAATTTTAGGGGATATGACAAATCCAAGAGCACAATGGAAAGTGCTAATATGATGTCAAATGCAATTTCTTTCATTGCTCTAAAAGAAACCTCTGCAATATTACACAAAATCCAGAACAAATCCAAGATTACATTTCATTTTAGATTCAGGAGCAATAAAACATCTAATACAAGATAAATTACTTCCATATGTAACCAAGTTATAAGAACTAAATCATGAAATAAAGATAAGAATAGCAAATGGTCAGACTCTTTTGTCGAAACAGAGAGCACTACTGCACCTGATGATAGCAAGTGGAACAAAAGTAAGTAATTGGTTGTAGCAAATTTATCACATAACTTATTGTCTGTAAAGAGAATCAATGAACTTGGAATAAAGGTCATCTTCTCAAGAGATAAAGCACTGATAGTGGACAACGGATTCAGAATGAAATGCAGATTATCCAACAATCTGTATGTTGCCGAATTCACCAAAACAATTGAAACAGAATGTTCACTAATGAAAACAGACCTAGGGAATCTATGGCACAGAAGACTTTGACATTTAAGTAGAAGAAGTCTCAGACAGTTAAATTTACCTTGCAGCAAAGAAATATGTGGAACTTGCATGGAAGGAAAAGCAATGAGACTACTATTTGTATCTTAAATGAAGCCAAGAACACAGAATAGGCAAACTACTGAACAGTGATGTGGGAGGACCAATTAACCCACCAAGTATAAACAATAAAAGATACCAGCGGTCGCCAATCAGTGGTCCACGGACCATTGGTGGTCCGCGTAAAATTTCAAGCGAGATTGGTTAACGGCAAAATCAATTTTTGGATGCTTCAAAATGTTTATGAACAAGTTTAAAATTTCTCCATACTCTTCTTTCAAACAAGCAGGACAAAATTCACACTAAAAATGTGTAATACTTTAATAAGGAACAATTTAGTTGTAATATTCATTATAAGATCATAAATTTAGTGGTCCGTGAGGTCCGAAAGATTGGCGACCGCTGAAAGATACTGTCAAGTCATAATAGATGATTATTCACACTTATGTGTGGTATACCTAATGAAAACAAAAGCCGAGGTCACAGAAAACTTAATCAGTTTTATCATACAACTTGAGGCAGAGCACAATACAAGAGTAAGCAAAATAAGATGCGACAATGGAGGAGAATATAGAACCAACAGGCTAAAAACATTTTGCCAAAATAAAGGCATAGTTATGTAATACTCCATGCATTATACTCCTCAAATGAATGGCTTATCAGAAAGATTCAATAGAACACTTCAAAATAAGGTCAGAACTATTCTAACGGAAACAAATCTACCGAAGAATCTCTGGGGTGAGGCTATATGATGTACAGCTTATCAAATAAATCAATCATCAACCAGTACATTTTCTGGAAGGACACTATCAGAAATATATCTCAAAAAATTAGATCTTAAGAAATTGAGTGTGTTCGGAGCAAAAGCATGGGCTTACAAACTTCCAAAAAGTGGAAAGTTTGATTCAAGGGGAAGAGATGCACGTATGATAGGATAGTCCCCATCTGGATACAGATTATGGGATCCAGTAACAGCAGAGATATTCATATCAATAGATGTACAATTTGATGAAAACGACATAAATTATAGGAACAGTAATAAATGGGAACCATGTCAAATACAGAATAAATATTCAGATATAGAGTTAATAGAAGAAGACTTGGGTGTTAATACAATAGATAATGGAGAAGAAGAAGCAGGAATACAAGATGAATCAAAAAGAGCAAGAAGACAAACAAAACTACCTGTCAGACTAAATGACTACGAGATATACACTGCATATTGCCTGTGTGCCAACAATAATCCACAATCACATCAGGAAGCATGCAGACAAGATATAAAATGGCAAGAAGCCATAAATAAAGAATTAGAGGCACATGAAAGATTTAATATATGTACTCCAGCAACAACATCTCCAGGACAAAAACTCATAGACACTAAATGGGTATTCTGCACCAAAATAGATGGAACTAAGAAAGTGAGATTAGTAGCAAAAGGGTTCCAGAAAGAAGGAAAAGCTTTTGAAGTCTATGCACCTGTGGCCAGAATGTCTACAGTTCAACTAATGTTAATAAAAGCACTTAATGAAGGATTGAACATAAATCAACTTGATATTCTAACTGCATTTCTGAATGGAACGCTTGAAACAGATATCTACATAAACACATCAGAGGGAGTCAAGACAGAATACAAAACCTTAAAGTTAAACAAGGCACTTTATGGATTAAGGGAAACATCTAAATGCTGGAATGAACATTTCCACAGTTACATTACTAAATGTGGATTAAAAAGATCAAGTTATGATTTCTGTCTTTACACAGGAGAAAAAGTATTTCTTGTATTATTCATAGATAATATCCTCATAACAGATGAAAGCAGGGACATAATAGAATCCTTAAAAAATCATCTCAATGCACGAGATCAAGGTGAACCAAAAAACTTCCTAGGAATGGAGATAGAATGCAGCCAAATCACAATGTCAGTATCTGAGAGAAAGTTAATTCAAAAGGTATTGACAAAATTCAGTATGCTGGATTGTAAAGGTACTAAAAGTCCAATGGAGATGAATTTTCAATTTAAAGAAGATGATAACATTGATGTGCCTTACAGGGAACTAATCAGAAGCTTATTGTATATTTCCACTATGAATAGACCTGATATAACATTTGCAACATTTTACCTAAGCAGATTTCTTGACAAGCCCATGAAAACATTATGGATTGCAGCTAAAAGAATTTTAAGATATATTAAGGAAACAATTAATCATTCACTTGTCTATGAAAAGAACACAATGAAATAAACATTTATATAGATGCTGACTGGGGAACCGACAAAATTGACAGAAAAAGTACGATGGGAGTTGTCATATACTATGGTGAAAATCTCATAGCATGGATATCTAGAAAACAGACAACAGTAGCATTATCAACTGCTGAGACAGAATATGTTGCAGCATCAGTCACGATGACAGAAGGAATAAACATTAAAGGAATAGCAACTGAACTGAACCATGAAGAAACTGTACCAATGAAATTAAACATTGATAACCAAGGTGCAATACACCTTATCAAAAGCTTCAAAAACAGTCAATGATCCAAGCACATAGATATCAAGGCTCATTTTATCAAAGATATCATCACAAAGAACATTGTCACGTTGAGCTATGTGCCTACACATGAAAATGTTATTGTTATTTTCACTAAAGCCACAAACTATAACAGCTTTGTTAAGTTCAGAGATTAAAGTAGGAATAAAATACAAAACCAAGCAGTCTGAAGCTTAGGAATTTTGAAACACTTCAGATTGAGGGGGGTGTTAAGATAAACATTATTTTGTATGTTTCTATTTCTGTTGTCAAGTAATATTTGCCAACAACGGCGCTTATCCCTTTCTCCCTTCTTCTCTCGCAGTGTAACCATGTTAGTTATATAGTAAACATCATTATAGTTATAGCTGGTGTGAGTTGTCTATTTATTTACGATCATGGACACGGATGATGAATAATAATCTAACGTTAACACTACCTCACAGTTATTATAAATATAAAATCTATAGAAATTTGGAATTATTTATAGCACAATACATATTTTTAATAATTTATTAATTTTTATAATAAATACATATAAAGTTTAGATAGAATATTGAAGAAAAATATCAAAACTAATCATCTGATTGGTTTTTTATCATTGTTTAAGTTTCCATCAAATTCGTTGAAATTTAAAACTTTTATTGCATTTATTACATTTACATCTGCCAATTTTCGTGGTAGATTTTCAGAATGCCAAAACATCAGATATATCAGATTATTGGATTTTTATTGTAATGATAATATTAATTCATATTAAATGGTTAAATTATGTGCAGTGATTCTAAATTTAATAATTTTTTTAAAATTTAAACTTTGTTATGAAATGTCTTAAATCAGATTTCTAAAGAACTTGCTTGTCTATTTATATTTCCCATTGAATTTGATAGAATTTACTATTTAGATATTGAATCATGATTATTTATTCAGTTAATTTATTCCTTGTTTTAGAAAAATTGGTACTGACAGCTTTAATGAATCCTGAATATAAACATTTCTGACCATTAAGTTTATAATTGTTAAAGAAAAATAAGAACATAGCATAGACTTCTCAAAGCAAACAATATTTTATTGGATAATATTATGTAGATAATTCTCAACGTTATGAGTTCATTTGTTATTGAAATGAGTTCAGAAAGTAAGAACTTGTAAACCAAAAATCAGTTTGTCATAGATATAATAGATATAATTTAAAAACAGGAGTTTCATTCTTAACAATAAAAGTTGATTATAGCAAAATTAAGTAAAAGTATATGATGTAACAATGATTTATTTATTTAAAGAAATGAAACATGTCCTTTAAAAATCAAGCAATTTACAATAATAATGAAATTATATATGTCATATGAATGTTAAATTTTTTATTCTTCATTATTATAGGCAGATAGTACAGTATAGTGTCGATTATTCGAACATTGGTTAACCAGAACATTGCTTATCCGAACATAATTTTCAATTATGATATGCAATAGGTCTCCGCCAATACTCCCACCCTACAATGTGTAGAGTGGGAGAATCTAAGCTTCTATTATTCGTGTTGACTGTATGTGGAAACAATTGACAATTAAACTACTATATATATATATATATTACTTATTAAAATTTAATATTAATTAAATTTATTTATTTTTAACAATTTAATTTTTAATAATTCTTCCTGCAATTTGTATTTTTAAATCCTGTTCTATCAATAGAATTCTGTATATGTTTGATTGATGATGGCTATTGAATAGTCAAAAATGTTATCTAAATAAATATTTATTTATTTTCCTAATTTTATGCTTTGCTTTATTTCATCACTTGATAGTATCTGCTTTACTTTAAAGCTTGGGTTGGAATGTTATCATCTCATTACGGAATTAGCTACCAGAACAGGATTCAATTTGTTTGGGAGCCAGGGTATAGGGGATTTGAGAGCAGTAATCTTAGCTAAGGAAAAGCATCAGATATGATGATTGGGCTGGATTTTCAGGGACTGGTTGGAAGCTCAGCATCTCTCCCATTGAAAGTCTATTCCTGCAGTAAGGCAAGCAAAGACTCTTCTTTTAGGTCCTTCTTTACAGAGAACTAAAGAGTTGCTTGTTATAGCATGCTGTCATTTTAAAGGCAGATCATTCTTGTCTTAATTGGAATTGCTGATAGTCCCAATTATAGATATGTCAGGGAAGAGATGAAATTTATCATATTTTGTGTAAATGTGTAGCCCTTTCAGGACTAAGGTATGATCTTCTAGATTGCATTTTTCTGCTCTTGAATATATTTTTACAGTTCTATTGAAGAAGATACTGTCTTTCATGAATAAAACAAAACTTCTTAGGAGATGGGCCTGTTAGGGGGTGCACAATAGATCACCAATTGGTTGCAGTATTAGGACTGTTTAAAACTTGCCCTTTCCTACAATATACATGTCAAATTAAGAATGGCCAAATTACATTTTATTTTTATAACATGTATTTTAGAGACTATTTATTCTATAACAAAGTATAGTTATCTATATAATAACTTATTTATCTTCATTAGTATCATGTATAACTTTAAACTGAAATATCTCAAAGACTATGTAATGAAACTTTATAAATTGTTTTGATTTGAATTTCTATAGAATTGTATTTAGAGTTTATGACTATTAAATATTTTTTAAAATAACCATTCTAAAATATCTATATAATAATTTGTTTATTCTCATTAGTGTCACATATAAGTTTAGAGTGAAATATCTCAAAGACTATGTAATGAAACTTTATAAATCCTTTTGATTTGAGTCTCTATGGGCTGATTACAGAAATGAAGTTTTAACAGGCCACGGCTTATGCTTTAGACTGCAGCTTCAATAAACCTCTATGGAGAACCGATTTCAGAAACTGAGACTAGCAAAGCCATAGCTTAAAACACTGCTGTTCCCTTAAACCTCTCTCGCCCCGAGAAATTGAATTTCTTAACCAATCAGTGATTTGCTGATGACACCAGTAAAATAACATAGTTTTCGAGCGTTAGTGCTGCAAAATTGTACAGAAATTTTCCTGAGGAAGGAGGAGGAAGAAAATGTGTTAATTGATCTAATTAAAGCCCATCCTACTATTGAAGATAGGGGTTATGATATAAAATCCACCAATAAAAAAATGTTTGGAAAAGCATTCACAATTAATTTAAATTTATCATTTCCGATTCGATCATCTCAACATCTAGAGCAGTAGAAAGGTAAAAAAGAATTTTTCCAAAATTATTTTAAAAAGGTATTATTTTATATAATCTTAGAATTTCTTATACCATTCAGGAGACTCTGTAGAATTGATTAAAGAAGAAATAAAAACTGAAAAGATTAGGCAGGAGTTGAATAGATTGTAAAAGTGGAAATAACCCAAGAACTGATATTGAAAACTTTTGGATCATCGGATAACTTTCCCTAAATTTAAGATACGAGGGTCGGCTGATAAGTCCTGCAGGAAGAATTATTAAAAATTAAATTGTTAAAAATAAATAAATTTAATTAATATTAAATTTTAATAAGTAAAAATAAAAAATAAATGAAAATAAAAATGTACAAAATAAATACATAAAATAAGAATGGCAAAATCAGAATGGTGAAGTTTACTGTGTGAGCCATTTCCAAGCCAAAGATATTAAGGTAGGATCATTCTTATTAATTACATTGGCCTCTTTTGATTTCGATAGCTTCATACACATAACCCTCATATTTACTGGAATGCATTTTAGAAATGTAGCATTATTCCAATCACTCTCTATATTATATTCAAGGAAATGTTTAGTGAGGGCCATGGTGGTATTCTGACTATATAGGCTTTGTTTATGTTCTTTGATCCTAGTTTTAAGATGGCAGGATATATATCTGATGTATGCTTCGTCTTTGTGGAGATCTGGCTTTTTGAGGAGGATTTTGTAAACACCTGGCTGGTTAATAATGAATGCATTGTCTTTGTCATTATACAGAAAATTGAAGAACTTGTGCTTCCTTTCAAAAGCAAGTTTATGGCTGGCACAATGATAAATAGTTTTACTTAATTTTCTGTGGGTGTAATACTTAATTTTCTGAAGGTTCGTTTTGTATAGTCGAAAATGTTCCTTGAATGTTAACCCTTTAAGTAATAAAAGTATTTTCAGGACTGTTATAAAGTGCTGTGATCTATTTCATTATCAGATTGGAATAATGCTACGTTTCTTTGCAAGCTACTTGCACAAACAGATTACCTGCACAGACACAACCAAGTTGCAAATATAATACACCAAAAGCTTGCAACCAAACACAAATTAATAAATAAATAAATAAATAGAACACAACTTGCTTTTCTTCAAACCTCAAATTATATTTATTACTCTTATTTATTTCTGCATCAAACCATAAATCTGTGTGAATTACTTGCTTCTAGAGCTCACAAATTAATAAAAACACTCACACCATACTACAAATACATACCAGACACAATTCTAGAAAATTCAACACACAAGATGTATTACGACAGAACAATCCTAACAGACAAAACCATACACCACAACAGACCAGACATCTCTCTCATAGACAAGCAGAACAAAGTTACCTACATTATAGACATCTCAATACCTGACACACACAACATCCAGGATGCATTCACCCAAAAAATTAGCAAATACACAGAACTCTCACAAGAAATTAAGCGTCTCTGGGGAATGCAAAAGGTAGTTATAGTACCCATCATTCTCTCCTCTACAGGAGTAATCCCTCATACACTACACAAAAGCCTCAAAACACTAGATCTACATCCAAAGACATACATAACACTACAAAAAGCATCTCTACTCAATACATGCAACATAGTAAGAAAGTTTCTCAACACTGACACAGACAGTTAGTTAAATTACAATTAAACATCACAAGTAGCTATGTCTTGACTTGTGTCCGACATAGCACTTTGCTCCGGAGATTCTCCATGCCCACATTGATGTTAATATAATAATAATAATAATAATAATAATAATAATAATAAAATATATTGTGGGAAGTGTGCATAATTTTATCACATGAAAATTTGACAGAACTTTATTGGTTGCTTGATAGTATGATGTCATAGTGTCAGATATTCTATCCCATACATGTGAAAAAAGATTGATCAAAAATTCTACATTACATATACTCTATTGCAAAAAAATGATATATCCCAAAATATAGATTGAGACCTATAAAACTCAGTACACAAATGTCTTTCAGCTAGATATACAAACTGGAATTTCATTGTTTTGAGAAAAGTGAATCTGGGTCCAATATAAATAGGACTTTTCATAAGTAAAAACATATCTGACTAGTTTTGCTGTTTCATTATTTTATGAAGTCTTTGAAGATGATAAACAGCTATAATTTTCTTTACTTTGCTCTAATTGGCCTGCAGATGCTTTTTTGACATACTACACCCAATACTTCATGCAGTGCAGTAAAATAAGGTTGACTGCAATTTTCTGGGAAATGACTGGCTACCATATAGCAATAAATGTGCCACATCTCTTTAAATATCCTGAAGATGTTTACATTCCAGATTTTCTTTTATTTTACTTGATTATTGATAAAATAAAGCAATAAATGAATAATTTTTGTATTATCAGCAGTTTTTTCAACTTTATGAATTTAGAGCACTATAAAATTTCACCTTTCCTTAAAATTTTGAAAATAAAATTCCCAATCTCAAAACTGGAATAAAATTAATATAATATAAGAGAATAGAATGCAGAATTGATAAGATTGGTTAAATAAATAATCCAAATTATACTAATAGAATTAATTATCTAATCAAATTATCCAATCAAAAAATCCAATCAAATTATCTAATTGTAAAACGTAATTAAAAAAAATTTCAGCAATTGAAAAATTTAGAACCTATCATCAGAGGCACATATTTTCTCCCAACAATCACAAAAAACTGATCCACAATAACTGTAATAATTAAGTCAGGATTGAATTTGTATCATATCTTTTCTTACTGTTTTTTTTTTGTTCCACTTCTATGTCAACAGACTTTAATAAATTAACAGCACTTAATAATATATAATAATTCATCCTACAATTAATAATGAAATAAATTAAAGCATAAAAATAGGAGAATAAATATTTATTTATATAACATTTTTGACTATTTAATAGCCATCATCAATCAAACATATACAGAATTTTATTGATAGACAGGATTTAAAAATACTAATTGCAGCAAGAATTAAAAATTCCACTGAACATTCAGAATCTTGTGTGAAAATAAAAGTGACAAACTATACCCCTGGTATTGAAATATTAAGTAAAGCGGTGCAGGGACAAGGTTCGCATTAAAATTTTTTAATTTGTGTTGGAATTTTATGTTGTTTATTTTTCAAATAAATATCTTTAAAAGATAAATTTGGTATCAAATTCTTCTCTAGAACTCTATTATATAATGTTATGGACATATACTATTACTTTCTGGTAAAAGGAATTAAGATGGCACCCTGAATCATATTGGTAGAGTGGCTTGGCACACCACAGCTAAAAGGTTGCCGACCGCTGCTATACAATATAGTAGAAGGTATATGTATGAGAAACAATTGCAAAAGCTTAAACAAGAAACAGCATAAGTATATGAAAACTAAGTGATTTAATTCAGATTCTTATAAAAAGCATAATGCCAGTCATCAGCTACATTGCTGGCTTGATTCTTGTTAATGATGATTGCATGTTGGCTTCTAGTAATAATCAGGGATTCCTACAAGAGCACATAATTCAGTGTTTTACATTAACAGGAAGAGGACAAAAATCATGAAACAATATCTAATTTAAACTCATCTTAAATTAGTTCTTCCTAGACATATATCCTGTTTGTTATATGTTCTGCTATGCAGTCTTCCAGTTTTAAGGTAACTCTTAAATAAGAGTTCTGATCATTATGAGGAATATGTCAGAGTTACCTTCCTTAAGGTAACTCCTACAGGTACTACAAATGATAAAAAATACAATAATTTGCTTGATATATATAAATTCTGCAGCGAGGGAAACAATAAAAAGCTGTTCAGAATCTCAAAAACATTATATAAAACATAAATTTAATAATATTCTTCATAATGTTTAAGATCACTGTTAAAAATAGGTATTATACCTGTTTTATAAGCATCATAGACTTGTAATTTCTTAATTTCTTGTATAATGTTTAGCCAGTTTAATACTAAACTTATTATTCAATTCTTTTGACTGATCTAAACTAAGACATATTATACAATATTTTACAAGTTATACAATATTTTATTACAGTCAATTTAATAAGATGTTCAATTTTGTGATTTGGATAGACTATCCAGTTACTAAATCTATCACTAAATCTTTTTATTTATTGTGTATGAATCCTAGATGAGAATAATATCTATGGAACATTTTGAATTTTTAATTATGAAGGAATGAACTCATTTATTCTTCTATAATGAAATGAATGCAAGTTTTCATTACCTACTTAACCATAATTGTCTTTAATGACTTTTCTATTAATATGTAATTTTGTCAATACTTACATCCCAAATATTGATGATATAAATACAAGCATACTTTACTATAAGGTCTACTATATCACTCCAAAGGAGTAAGTCAGTATAGGTATGGCAAATGTGTTGATGTCCTTCACTGTGTTTCTTCCATTCAAATGTGTTTTGAGAATGTTATTTAATCTGTTTGTGTATAGTTTTGATAATGTTTGTTTAAGATTTTCATACTTCATACTTTAATTCCTTTTTTATATCTTTTTCAAAGAGTGAGTGGTAGTGGATATGGTTGGAAAATATGTAGTTTATATGATGAGTTAATCAACTACGTATTGAAAAATTAAAAAACTTTATTGTTCGTATATGTGCACACTTATTTAATATACTTACTGATCATCAGAAAGAGCTGACTGTGAATTTGTACATGAGTCAGGATGATATTCATCGTAGAAACATGAAAAACAATATGTCTTGAAGCATCATGCGCATAGTATGAAAGCTGCGTTTTTACATGTATACGGATTTTTTTAGAACTTCGACAGGGAAACATACTTCATTTACGTTCATGAAGACATTCCTTTCATTGGAAAGTTTTGCAACAAACTATGTGTAAAGCAACATTTCCAAAAACATTGGTGCTGACAACTGATTGTGAACGATGGATTGAATTTTTATTGAATCTTCCCGGGTTGCTATCTTGTGATTTCATTCAACGAGGTAAAAACAATTTTGTAGATGCTTTATAAGATTTTTCACCTGTCTGTAAAAGTATACATCGCAAGGCTGAACAATTGGTGTACATTTCGGAGGAATAACTTTAATTGTACACATTTCTATACCTCATCATTTTGAAAATTTTCATCATACAAGCTTGGATTCGTTTGACCTTCCCAAGAATCTATCAACAGCAGAAATTTCTCTTTTCCTACGTATGGTGATAACATTTCTTTCAAAAACTTCTTGTACAAATAAGTAGTAAGCTTGCCTGATTTTGATGATGATACAGTGACGTTTTTGTATTTTACTGTCATTTTATCCACATTTTTCTGTACTCTGGACCCAAAGTTTCCTGTTGTTTCTTGCAAACAAATAAAAACCAAAGGCAACAATTTTCCTGAGAGAGTTATCGCATATTGCGCTGTATATGAGTGTGTTATTTTATTGATGCTATGTTTCTTAAGGACGACAATTTTCGACCCTTGTTTGGCTAGACTTTGGTTGAATGTCGATAGGTATTGACAGCCTGAAAGAGTGTAAATAAATAAATTACGTTATAAGCATAAGAAATGATTTTTTCCATAAATTTCTTTTATTTTTTATTTCAAACTTACTTGTTTGATCTTTATTAATTACAAAATCTTTGTCGAAATTTGGAATGAGAGCTTGTACTTGGATACGGAAATTCTCTGCAGCAGCTAGTGTTGCTTCTAATGAAACTGTTTCGCTTTCGCTCACATACCTCATGACTCCTTTGGCAGATCTTGTGCTTTCTCTTAAATCTTGTGACCCATGATTGAGATGCTTTGAACTGGAAATTAGGGAATTGATTTGCTGCAGATAAAGCCCACTGCTGCAAATTTCTCGTGGTGACTTGCTGAAAGCTATCCCGAGCCTCAACGAAACGATCGTAGGCCCAAGAATCAAAGGTAGAATATTTATCTATCTTTGTTCCTTGGGATATAATATCTTCTTCCTATTTTTTTATGTCTGTTAGGCTTTTTAAACATGAACAACCTTTTTTTTTGTAGGTTCTTTAAACTGCATGTAGGATGTTGTTTTGCGATATTCACAACTTTGATTTTATACTCAAGATCAATATATTCTGACAACTTCTTTTTCTTTTTTACTATATACTCTACATCTTCATCATCCTCCTCATCATCATCATCAACCTCATGGGAAACATCTCTTCCTCTTCATCAATTTCGTGCAGTAAAACGAGCTCCTCATCAGTTACTAGTTTCTTTTCACCAAGCATTTCAACTGTTCTATGATACAGTTCTTCTCCGAGTAACATTGCTTCTTGAGAAATTGAAGACGATTATTCCATCGTGATAAGGTCACTTTCAAGAAGAAGATGTTCACAATACACCATTGCATCTTTCAACTGTGTTTTTGCTACATCACTATGCAGCGAGTTATCATCCACTTCAGTGTCCGGCATTACTGACGAACTAGCCGTTGATTCCATTTGATTTGACGTGTTCTAATCCGAATATATACTGTATGACTCGACTGTAACAGTAAACATCTCTTCTTGCTTCCCGAAAGACGAAATCCGAACAGCAAAAAGTTAAATACAATCATAAATATTATTAATACAAATATCGTTAAAGACAATAGTTCTAGAACAGTTATGTCAAATTTCACCACAACAGTTTAAAAGGGGTATTGTTAAGCAGATGTAACTTGACACTGCGGTAAGTCTCTCCTTTTAATATTGTAAGGTTAATTGTTTTATTGTCTTTTCCCTCCCGCAGTAGAAATTTTGCGATGAAAAACTCATTTTTGCATTCCAGATAAATTTGTGATTAAAAAAAAATCATTAAAACATATTACTGTAGATGTAGATGAGTTAATTAAATAAATTACTATTTATGAAAAAAAAAAAAAAGGAATCGAACAACCCGACTTGAATCCGCGACTTTAGGCTTATTAAAAAAAAAAAAAAAAAAAAGGAAGCGAACAACCCAACTTGGACCCGCGACTTTAATCTTAAAAAGCTGGAGCGCTACTAACCACGCTAGCGCCACACATGATTTGTTCTGCTCACTATCAAGCTTTTAATAATATACGCAAATATTAAAATTGCTTTTTCTCAAAGCAATTTGAGAAGCGCGTGCTACGACTCTGTATTTAAAGATTTATTTTTAAGTACTGTATGTATGTGCAATTTCAGTCAAATCGGGAATGGGAACATCCGACCATCCCCTTGTTACTGTATTTGTATTATCAACATTATTAATATTATCTAATAAATATTATATATTATATTGTAGAAAATAGTTTAAAATTTTGATTGTTTCTGTGCTTCTTGCTTCATTTTCTGGACCATTGATATGCTGCTTACTCATATTTTTCTAGTTTTTTTATCCAGAATTCTGACATACACTTGTTTAAATATTATTCACCCTGTTGAGCAACATATAAACTGCTCTAATGTCAGGACGCCTGGCATTTCAAATTTTAAATGAGTGTACTTCTAATTTTTTAATTCTCATGGATCCTACTAATTAGTGTCAGAAATGGGGCAACAAACGAATGAAAATTTTTTTGATTATAATTCCCCCATTGACAAATTTATATTTTATTGTGTTTATTTTATTTTGTTTATATTTTATCATGTTATATAAAATTGCCAAGAATAATTATTAGTAACTGGTAATTTTGATTGAATTCAATTTGAAAATCAGATTAAGTATTGATTTATTCCATTTTTTGGGATTGCCAAACAAAATGCAAAATGTTTGATATTTTCCAACTATTTTCCATCCTCTGGTCTCTTGGGAAAACTACAGAGAGACTATAAAAGAGAAAATATCAAAAAGTGTTGTGTTATCAGTAAAGAAGGAATAAATAATCCAGGTTGCTAGTTTAAACCTTATTTCTTTATTTTGTCAATATATATTGAGATAGATTACAATACATGTGTTCTACATACAGCACAGTAACAGCAACAGGAAGGAGGAGAGAGATGACTCATGCACAAAAACAAAGTTCAATGTAGATGCATAAATGTGGCCAGGGTTCAATTTTGTTCACAACATGTTGCATAAACAATATTTATTAGTAATGAAAGTATCAAATGTTTAAAGGTAATAACAGTTATAAATGTGTTAGGTTGCTTTACTAAACGGAATAGATTTCTAGTGGATTTGTCCAATCTTTCAATGTCTTAGCTCTTATTACTTCCTAACAATACTATTAAACTGCTTTAACTTAAATAAAAAACACAGCACTTCTTGCTGCAAGAAGTGCTGTGTTTTTTATTTAAGTCTTATTACTTCCAGAATAAGATTTTTCTTTTAAACTGCTTAAAACTCTTAAATTCAACATATGATAAATTCAGCACTAGTATGCAGTAGAGTAAAAACATTTATTTTACATAACATCGCAAACGTTTTCGGCTCGACGCCATTCTCAAGCGACATTTCAAATCATAACAGAACTCAATAACGAAGCATATGTGTTACTATGGTTACAATAGAACTCTTTCTCTATACCACTTAGAATGTTCTAAGTTGTATAGAGAAAGAGTTCTATTGTAACCATAGTAACACATATGCTTCATTATTGAGTTCTGTTATGATTTGAAATGTCGCTTGAGAATGGTGTCGAACCGAAAATGTTTGCGATATTATGTAAAATAAATGTTTTTACTCTACTGCATACTAGTGCTGAATTTATCACTTATTACTTCCTTTCTGCTCTTCTAATAATATCTACTAACACCATTACATACATCTGTAATCTGTAAAATATTAATTTTCTACGATGAAGTAGCAAAAAATAGCAATTTTTCTTCCATTTGTCGAACAGATTACGCTTGCTCCACTTTTCGCCGAGGGTTAGACAAGCCTATAGCTATGCCTAAGCCACAGCTTAAAATACTGGTTTTCACAGGGTTTAGACCGCGGCTTAAAATAGACTTCGTTTCTGTAATTTGATTTTCTAACACTCGCAGCTTAAGCCCTGGCTGCGCTGTAAACTTCATTTCTCTAATCAGGCCTATAAGTTGAACTTAAATTTTGTGACCATTCTAAAAAATATTAAAAAATTCAAATATTGCATAATTTTATAACTTATTCAATAGATGGTGTGATGTGTCCTGCCTCAGATATTGGCTTTCTGGTAGATTAAGTTAGGTTTTTTTCTTTCAGACAATAATTATGCATTATTTAATAGTTAAGAAGAATATATAGTAGTTAATATAACACAAAAATCAATAAATTTTGTAAACATCTTCCATTTTTATATATCTTGTGTATTTTTTTTATTTTTAAATCAGCAATGTTTGTGACGTCACACTGTTTCTCACACATTAAAATAAAACCAAATATTCCTTTTCTAATCTGCTATTTATCACTGGATAGTTTTAGGGAAATTCAGTGGAGGTGAGTGAGTAATTGGTCATCAATCAGTGAAATTACAGATGTCTCCTCATCCATTTGCCTTGATTGACAGTTCATGCCTGTAATCGAAATACCAAAATATGTTTCATCATTAAATTTTTTTTTATGAGACTTCTCAGTTGGTCAAGATGTTTATCAATCTATAGTCATGCATCAAATTAGGCAGTTCTATCGGTGAAAACATTCACGTTGGACACTATATGCCAATGATCATTTTTCTGAATAACAAACAAGTGTGAGGATCTGAAGACCCCGGTGAATTTTTTTGTAATTATAAAATTCAAAATACAAAAGTTCATACAGCACTGATAGCAAGGTAAGAACCAACTTTAATGTCATAAAAAGGTTTTCAGACCCTAATATGGTCCCTCCTCAGTACATGCTTCTTAAAAGATAAACTGTTAACTATCAAACATAATTTTAGAACAAAACATAAATATATTTCAGTTATATAATATTCTATATTTTCAAATATTAGAACAAAGAATTACATAATTAAAAATTTAAAATATATAAACATCAAAATATAAATAGATAAACAACATGTGTAAAATAAATACATTAACATAGTAAGATAAAAAGATAAAAAAGTAACACTATATGTGTCATGTTAACACGCTCGATATAGAGAGTGCAAGAGGGAGATCTTCTGTGTCTCCAACATAACCTGATATCATGGATACTCTTAGACCCACCATATATTACTCATACAGCATTTACAGCACACCATCTCCATGATAAAGGTAGTTCTATTGGACTGTTGTCATTTATAAGGCACTGTTCACTCTTCCGTTTTTCCAACTCTAAGGCCTCCAATGTAGTAATCCCTCTGCCATTATATACCATCCTAACCACATTGGCATTATCCCAATCTATCATGACATTTTGTTCAAACACTTTGTTGGCCAGGGCCGTCGTCAATTTTCCTGCGGCGATATCAGACATATGCTCTTTGAGTCTTTTACAAAGGTTTCTTCTAGTGCTACCTATATACCACTGTTGACAATTCTCATCCTTGTTAAATAAAGGGATTGAATAAATTCCTGACTTTCTATGATCAGGTATAAGATCTTTACTATTTCTAAGGATATTAAGAAGCGTATACCCTCTTTTCCACGCTATTCTAAAGTTAGTATGCTTTAACAGTTTATTAAGAATAGAGTGCAACGTCTTACAACATCACAATAGTGACGTTGTAATTGTGATGTTGCGTCATAGGCAACATCACAATAGTGGTAAGCATTTTTAACATGCTGGACATTAGAGGTGTTATAGTGCGGACTAAGCATAAACTGATATACTTTATTCCAAATACCTATCATCATTTTGTAGGTGTACCCAAATTTATAGCCTTGGGTCAGTATGTACAGGACCTCACTTAATTTATCACACCATTTATTTGACATGGGTACAGACCCTACTGAACAAAGATCGAAAAACCACTAACTTATAAGAGATGGGGTCGTAAGACCATGCTGGTATGAGAACGGGGCTCTAGGTAGGTTTTTTTGTAAATTTTAGTAATATACTCCCCATTTTCAGTCTCTACATAAATATCTAAGAAGTGGAACGAAATATGCAATGTTTGTTCAATCTTAATCTTTAGGCCCAGTGAAGAGTCGGAAAGTTTATCAGCTAAGTGTTGGTTAAATTGGTTGTCCTTCCATATAATGCATATATCATCAACATAGCATAGATATAGTTTAAGTTCTGACTGAAAACTGTGGATAACCTCTGCCTTTTTATACCTGACCACCAATTCAGCCATTACTCCCGCTAGGGACCCTCCAATAGGGACACCTGTCTTCTGCACATAATATCTGCCACGGAATACAAAATACGAGTTATAGGTAATTAGATGGCATATATCTCTTATGATACTATGGTGGCAATCAGAATCTGGGAGATGTTGCATGATAAACCTGTATAGCATAAGCACAGCTGGCGGCTGCTCTATAGAAGCGTAAAGAGACTTGTAGTCCATTATAGTGGACATCTCTTGCGGGAGTGGCCCAACTTCTAATAACCTGTCAAGAAACTCCAAGGAGGAAGATACAGCATATGGGTAACCTTTAAGATGCTGCATCGCCCAGGTTGCTATCACTTTCTCCAACTCGTACAGAGGTGAGGATTTTTTTATCCACCATTGGGCAGATGGAAACTGGGTTTTTATGGGCTTTAACAGATCCAAATAACCTGGGAGCATAGGGACACCTTACTTTCTTGACATTCCAAACTTTCAGGAAGCACATAGATCTCAGGATTGCCTTTAATTTGCTATCTATTTTATCCATAGGGTCATAAGAGGCAATGAGTTAGATGCAGCTATAAAGTCTGAGAGTAGGCTATAATAATGATCATCATGTAAGAGCACCATTTTTTTGGATTTGTTGGCCAACAAAGTTTTTGAACAAAATGTCATGATAGATTGGGATAGTGCCAATGTGATTAGGACGGTATATAATGGCAGAGGGATTACTACATTGGAGGCCTTAGAGTTGGAAAAATGGGAGTGAACAGTGCCGTATAAATGACAACAGTCCGATAGAACTACCTTTATCATGGAGATGGTGCACTGTAAATGCTGTATGAGTAATATATTGTGGGTCTAAGAGTATCCATGATATCAGGTTATGTTGGAGAGACAGAAGATCTCCCTCTTGCACTCTCTATATCGAGCATGTTAACATGACACATATAGTGTTACTTTTTATCTTTTTATCTTATTATGTTAATGTATTTATTTTACACGTGTTGTTTATCCATTTATATATTTTAAATTTTTAAATATGTAATTCTTTGTTCTAATATTTGAAAAGATAGAATGTTATATAACCGAAATATATTTATGTTTTGTTCTAAAATTATGTTCGATAGTTAACAGTTTGTCTTTTAAGAAGCATGTACTGAGGAGGGGCCGTATTAAGATCCGAAAACGTTTTATGACATTAAAGTTGGTTCTTCCCTTGCTATCAGTGCTGTATGAACTTTTGTATTTATTTAAAGCAAGTGGTTTTCTCTATATATAAAATTCAAAATATCTATTAACTTAAATTAAATAGATTAAAAAATTAATAATCAAAAACAAAGGACCTTCCCTTGCTCAATATTTCCAACCTTGTGTGGGAAAATTACATGTTCCCCATGGGAAACTTCCCTGTTTAAAAACAATATAAAATCAAGGAGGGAGAAGATTAGTCAGTCTTGAAGAGAAAGAATAAATCTATCAGAGAAGAAACAGTTTGATAACAAGTATGAAACAACCATCAAGATGAAAGGTTCACGGCAAAAGGAAAGTCATCCCGTTAGGACGACAGCTGACGGAGATGGATGATGATGGACAGTGACAAGGACTGGTGGACTTTAGTGTTTGTGCGGACAATAAGAACTTTGAACATTTAGTGTTAAGTGTACTGCTAAAATAGGATAATGTGAAGTATAATTGAATGTTCTCTCCTTCTCTCCCAGGTATGTGCACAGATTGCAGAACTCTCTAGAAAAATGTTTAGATATCGGTTTAACAAATCAATTTATTGTATTAGCTTCAATTCAGATCATCGCTATGCATTTGTTAATAGCTTTACGCTTTTTATATTATTAATTAAATTCTTGTTATTTTTTTATAAATTTGTCATTCGAATCAATTTCTAATCCCAGACCTTGGCGTCATGAGTCCGCGCATCAAATGCGATGATTCGGTGAAATCCTGACAATTTTAACAATGCCTACCCCTGTGGGCCTCACACAAGCATGTGCAGATTGATCATTGGTTAGACTGAAGAATAGTAATAGACATGGAAAATATACAAAATAACTTGCATCCAAGATAATTTTGACACACAAGATGGTACAATTTTAACTTTGTAAAGTCTGATAAAAATAGTGAACAAATGAGGTCAATCTATGAGTCAATGATCACAAAAAGAAACAGAAATCAAATCGATGATATATTTGAGATAAGACTTTTATAATAATGAATATTTATTAGAGTTAACAATTCGCCTTACCAAGACATAATTAAATGTGCAGTCATTGATTTTGTTGTGTTAGAAATTCGTATAAATAGGTATGTATATTTCGAAAATGGTACCGATTTCACCTCTGATTCTTTTCTGAACTTTGACCTATAGGTTGTCTCTTTCATTGGTACTACTTTTGCAGGTTTTACAATCATTGCAATTATACCCATAGTAATGTATCTGAATTACTTTGGATCTGCTATATTATCACATTGTTCATTATCTGAAGTGATGTAATAGATTACCCCAACCTTATAATTTTAAAATTACTTGGAGCTCATGTAAAGTTTTTCCCCAGGCCTGGCAATGTCTCTCAATATTTGTGGTGAAAAGCTTTAGTCCCAATGGAGTGTTTAATTAAATTCAATAGAAACTTCTGGAATTATTTCCAATTAATTGGATATAAAATGCAAAATAATTGTAATGTTGCTAAGAAATAAGACAACAGCAGATTGATTATCTAACAATGGTAAATTAATTGTTGAGAAAATGATTAGTAGACCAATCAATATGAATCAAGTTGCAGAACATGCTTTAATTACCAGAGTGACTCTTAAGTAATCATGATTTTTGTATTTGTATAGCAAAGAAGTTCCCAGTGAAATCAGCATATGGAATCACAATAATTAAAATTCAAGATGAATCTTTGAATTCAATTTGAATTTATTTAGAAAAAATGTATCTTCTCATGGTCAATTATATATTGCAACATCACCAACAAGTGCTTCAGATAATTTGTAATTTGTTCTTTCCAGTTATCCCAAAAACTCTGTAATTAATTTTTATAGAGAAATATGTTCTTAATTAATTAGATGAACTTTGTTAATAATTAAGAAATTTTTTCCTAATAATTATATTAAATTTTTAAATCATTAAATTATAAAATCATTTGATGTAAACAATAACCTATAGATTGACTTCTTTCATTTGGTACTACTTTTGTTGGGTTTTAAAATAGTTCCAATTTTATCTGTATCTGAATGGCTTTAGATCTGCCATGCCTTCTCACCCTAAATTGTGATCATGCATTTGAGGGAGAAAACAAAACTAAGTTTTCACTTTCTAATCTGTATGGTCATTTGCCAGTAGATAGTTATTTATATAATAATTTGCTTATCTTCATTAGTGTCATAAATTAAATCTAAAATTAATCACAACTTAAATCTTCATTTTTAAACTGAAATATCTCAAATACTATGCAGTGAAATTTTATAAATCCTTCTGGTTAATGTTTCTATACATTGTATTTAGAGTTTAGCCTATTCATTTCCATTGACATAAATAAATGTCAGAGAAGTGGAATAAAAAATGATAAAAAACAGTAAAAACAAGTTAAAAAAATTCAATTCTGATTTTATTAATCCAACTTTTGCAAATCAGTTTTAGTTTCAGTGTATCCAATGAAAATATGCCCTTTTGATGGTGGTTCCTAAATGTTTTATGATAATTTTTTTAAATTATGTGTAAACAAACATTGTTTATATTTAAATAGTTGGATAGAATATCGATTTTTTTATTTCATTCTGTTGATTTTAGACTAACGATTATCTATCAAAATTATTTTGATTATCAGATTCAATAATGATATTTTTGAAATTTTTAGAAAAAATTGAATTTTTCATGAGCTATAAAATGCTGAAAATTAAAAAATATTGTAGATAATAGGAAAATATTGCTTAATTCTATTAAAATAAACTAAACTATATTTTAATCATTCCTTTTTTGTTTCAACAGAGAATTTCTGCACAGCTACGACTCAGTTCCCATCAATAAATTCTATGGTCTGCGGATGCGTGAGATATCATTGCTTTTCGTATCTGTTTCAGTCATAGCAAATGCTTTCCAATGTTACCAGATATGATAAAAATTTTTAATTGAATAATTAGTTTTCATTTTTATATAGTTTCCAGTTCTACACTCACTCGTTAGATGTTTTTTTTATTCATTCTTAAATAAAAATAAGTTCAAATATATTACTAGTATTACTAGTATTAGTACTCCTGTCTTTCTTTAAAATGTAACTATATTTTACTTACAGCTCTATTACAGGATCCAAATTTTTCTTTATATAACGTTTTCTGCCTTTCTAGGAGACCCTCTTCAGTATTCTACATAGATATTCTTATTGTAGTCGTGTTTTCGAATGATTCAATTTCTTCTAGAACGTATCGCTCTTTAAAATTACGTCATAAAATAAAGTTCAAATATATTTTATGAAAATATAATGCCATTTGTTTTCATAAAGATGGTTACTTTCTCCCGACTGAACAGACCTTCTTTGGTTATTAAATTAATGGAAATATTATGATTTAAATCAGTGATTCCCAACAGGGTCGGTACCGCCCACTGGTGGGCGTTGAAGAGATCTAAGAGGGCATTTTTGGTCCAAGGCAAATTTAGGAGGCATTGAGGACTAACTGCTCCCTGGACAATACTTGCAAGAATGTGCTGAAAAATTTGATTAATACTAAAAATCATCGAACAAAGTTTCAACAAATGTCTTTTCAGCAAGATCAGTTCATATTAAAAGTAGATATTGGTACAGTTCGGATAAACAACTTTGGCAACAAACACAATTATTAGAAAAATTTAGAAATGTGTACATGTATTATATTATTTTGATTAAAAAAAAAAAACAAAATTGATATGTATTCTGATAGAATTGTTGTATTTATTGGATTATTATTGATAATTGGATATGAAAACTTGCTTTTTTTATTATTAAAAAAATATATAATTAAAAATGTTAAATACTCCTGAAAATTTTGGTTATGTTCAATAAATAATAAAATAAAATTTTAGTATTAAATTTAAATAGAAAATAGATATAGTTAATGAAAAAATAAGAAAAATTACAAAAATAATTTTAAATAAAAATATGATAGAGTTTCTCGTAATCCGAGATGGATTGATTGATCTCTGGTTGATTTTTTTTTATTTTTTTATTTTTGTAATAAAGCAGTTTTGTAAATCAAATTAAACTTGTTTTTAATTATACAATAAAGCTATAAATTAAATTAAAAGTGTTTTAAATTGTGCAATGAAATATTTTAAATTTTATTCACAGCTGTTTTATTACCAAAATTTAAAAAAAAAAAAAAAAAAAAATTCAACAGGAGATGAAGAAAAATTCACTTTTAAATTATACAATAAAATTCATTATATTTAATAAGTAGGTTAAACCTGGAAATAGAGTATGCATGATCAAGTTAATGTATTCAAATCCAGTTTATTTTGATAATTTATCAAACTTTCTTATGGAGTTTTTGATTATACGAGATTTTACTTGTTCACATTACATCAGATAATTGGGACCCTGTTGTTTTATATTTTTATTTTTACTTTTTTTTTAATTTTTCATTATTTCGAATATGTTAAACATTTTTGTCGAGATAATATTGCATTCTAAAAATTGCATATAGAAATATTTGCATTTTATTCAGAATATCGTAACAGCACCTTTTTAACTTTGGCTAATTTTTGCATATTTGTCAGTGTTTTTTTAAAGGACAGAACCTTATAATCGTTCTGTATTTAATTCAAAACAGTCATAAAAATCTCATTCGATCTGATTATTGTTTGCTGTAATTATTAACGAAGAAATAAATTATGAAAAATATTATATCAACACGAAGTGGAATACAGCCACTCGGCCTTTAAGTCCTGATTGGCAAAGTCTCTAGAGAGTACTGCATGATTATCTCCTACTCATTGTTGATTGTTACAGTATTGGCAGGGATTCATTCATATCCTAACATGATAATGACCTTAAACAGTAATGATAGTTACCAATTGGCTTGATGCCAAGTATAGCAATATCCTATATGGAATTCTGCAAACCTTTTGAGCATAATTCCTGTTATAAATGGTTATTTTTGTATCAGCCAATAATCGTAATTCGTGATATCTCTGTAATGTCATTAATTATATAAAACGAGACAAAAAAATTTCTAAAAAAAAGAACAATATCGATATTATTAACTATATATCATATATAATTATGATAACGATAAATCAATATGTGTTTTTTATAAAAGTAGTAATTTATCATTTATGATTATTAATCGTACATTATTAATTTTTCATAAACGTTTCTTTATTATTAACATTCATATATGTATATATATATTATAGTTACAGCTAATGATCTATACTAAGTAATGAAGAATTATGCAATAGTCTATACAATAAATACATTTAACAAATTTAAATATTTTTACTTAATTATGATAATAATTGTTCTAATATATATATATTATAACAATAATTAGTATTTCTTATACAATATTAATTAAAATTTAGATATAGTAAATCCTCATATAAGGCCATACTTATGCAACGCGGTTTCGATATAACGCATTCTACAAATTTCTGTGAATCGTTACGAATTTATATTAGGGGAATTACCTTTTAGCCCACATGTATATACATACATACATACATATTTTTTGGTGTAGTGCCAGTTTTTTACCCGTTCAAAGTATTTATTGTTGAAAATTGTCTTCGTTTTCTGCTAAAAAATCTCGAAAGCTAAGCTTACATTTTCTATGTAATATAAATCTCGTACAACGCGATTTGTATAACGCGGCGTTTCTATGAAATCTCGCATTATACGAGGGCTAACTGTATATTTATTACCGGTATATATTTATTTAATATTTTTAACTTTTATTATACAGATTCGTTGCATATATGACTTTTTTTTTTATTTCTTATAATTCATTTCTTAATTCAATTTTCATATCTGGTAAATATGTTATCATTTATTTTCATTTATTCAATTATTTTCCTTTTCATTTATTTACAAAACCCAATCATATTTAGAACGCAAGAAAGTTGTTCAAAAATTAAATTTATAAAATGGCATGTTTTCAAAATATGGGAAAAAATTAATTAGATCAAAATAATAAGCATTTAAAATAATATATTCCATTTTTTTTTTTTTATTTTATGAATTTTATTTTTATACTTTGAAATATTGTTGTGGTGTTTTCTTTTACTTTCCTAACGTGTTATTCGATAAGAATTAATTTCTGTTCTCTCCATCATGTCATTCTCAATAATTATTCCCTTCTCCAATGATAACTAACTATTATCCCTTAATATCTACCAATAATGATGATTACTTTGCATACAATTTTTATTTATTTTTATTATTTTTTCTCATCCTGCCCAATTATGGTTGAATTTCTTTTTATTGATATTTATAATTAATTTATACCTTTCGTATTTTATGTATTTTATGCACTTATTGCACAAAGATATTCACTATTAAATGTTTTTCCTTTCTATAAAATAACATTCCATTTTAATAGCGAGGATAATCATTAGCCTTCACTTGTATGTGCTTCATTTAACGTTCGTTCACTATACAGTACTCGTAACATGTTTCCTTTCATTCCACTTCGTCTAATAATATAGCACAGTAGAATGTTTGCATCAAACGGATAGTACTGTATTACAATAGCAAATAGCAAGGATTGCATTAACTCCACAGTTAAATAATTCGATTATAATCAAGTAAATGTGTAGTACTCGCTCTATTGGAAAATTTGCTATTCTACCTTAGGGAAAAGTAATCATGAAAATTTTAGATTATCTCTAAACGTTAACTTTAAGAGAACTCGAGCAACATTTTAACAAATTAATCATCAGGCGTATTAAACGTGCAAAATTTGTAATAAACTTTGCAAAGTTTGAAATGTTTCCTTTATAATTTTAAAATGGTTAAAAGTATGTTTTGAAATTTCATCTTTAATTTAGTTAGCGGTTAGTTCATACGTCAAGTATAACCGTTGGTAGAAGTTTAAATCGCTTTTGATTGATGGATGTGTCACGGTTTTGAGTATAATCTCAGAAATCTCCGAAAGGTAACGTAAATGGAAATAAATTATCTAATCTTCTGTTACGCCGTTGTTTAGGATCGAGTTTTCACTTAAAGTTTCTAAATTCTATTAACGATCAAGGCAGAAGTTGTTAAAGTGATTTGTACTCCGATGACAACTTGATAAAGTGAACAGAATACTGAGTTTCTTTCCCTTCATCTTTCTTGGAGAAAAGAAGAAGAAAACGTTTAACTCTGTAATAGTTATAAAAAAATAATATAAAAATAATTTTTTTTTTTTTTAGTTTCGTTACGTTGCCCGCATGTAAACAGCTAGAATTTTGGGAATTGTAGTAATGACATTAACCATTAATTAAATTATTATTATTAATAATTTTATTAATATTTTTACAATATATTATTAAAATTTTTAAATTTTTTAAAATAAAAATAATTTTTTTTTTTTTTTTTTTACAGTCTGTTCTTAAAATAACATTCCTGAATGGAAAAAAATGTAAAATGTTAAACTATAAATCAGTTTTCCTCGTTATAAATCACATCTTTTAGTTTAGTTATTTTGTAAAAAATTATTTAAAAAAACAAATTCATTTTTAGCCAAAAAAAGTACCACAAAATTTAAATCATTTTGTAGAATTATGAAATTTTCTGTTAATGTTTTTATTACATTCTATTTTGAATTTTGTTTACTAAAACTATATATAATATATTCGAAAAGTAATTACAGTCTATCGTTATAGATAAAAAAAAAAGATTGTCTATGCTTCATGAATTTTTCTGAGATTTTTTTTTCCTTCTTCCTGACTACAAATCCAGATATAACTTCAACATCGCAGCAGTGAAAATAGATATATTTTTCTCGTCCTTTGGTTAAATTATACTTGATAATAATTCATAAGGGAGAAAAAAAATATATATATAAAAAAACAAACAAAAAAAACTCCTATAGATAAGGACGAAAATAACGAATTATTCATGAGAACGGTTTGGCATCACTTCCTAGACCGGGATGTTTAAAAGTAGGTCTGTTGCAATATGAGGAATTTTTCAGAAAAGTTTTGTATTTTTTTTTTTATTTTTTGACATAATGAGTAGTGTGGAAACATGTTGGAAATACCTAGCTTATGTTTTAAAATTCGAAATGTGTCTCATTTTCTAAATAGTATGCATTATTGACTTTAGGACAACTTTTTTCATCTGTTATATTAAATTATTTCAAAGTAATCGATAAGGATAAATAAAGGAAAAAGATCTCGAAGATAATACTTTAATACTACCTAATCCTGCAAAATAAGAAAGGATTTTAATACTTTTATAATCCTCCTGAAATTGTGTTTTAAATTGGTCTATATAAACTACACTTCAAAAGCCAAATTTCAAAATGGTGTATTAGATAAAAAAAAAATTCCAATTTTTTTTTAATCTTAATTCAGTGAAATCTTTCTTTTGTTTTCTTTTTAATACACAAAAATTAATTTTAATATTTATGACATTTACATATATATTTTTTTCAGGCATTAGCAGCATCTAGACAGATAAGTGCAACGACATATGTTGAAACAACTACAAAACATTGTGGAAAAACAGTAAAAGATGCCTTCGAGGTAATTGCTTTAGCATCTCTGGGAAAACTCAATAAAAATCACGTGACTATTCAACGTCATCGAAGCTTAATGAAGAGAAAATACAAAAGCAAAATTGATCTGAAAGAAGAACTCAGAGATACAATTTTCCCTTTTCTGGGATCTTCCTCTCTAATTACCAGTTTTGTGCTATCCCAATTAATCCCATCTCAGAAAAGGGAAAATTGCAGAGACTTTAACGATTTTTAATAGTAAGAATCTGAAGAAAAAACCGCTTAACAATATCGATCCCACTATAATTAATAACGCCTGGAAGTGGTGCAAGAATAGGAGATAAAATTTTAATTACTTATGTCAATATTATTTATTTTATTTTGTTACATACTTATATTCATTATTTTGTGTATAAATTAATATATTTATTGTAATTTCTAATATGTTACCATAGTAACCAACTTTCAAATTGTACGTGCGTTCTTTAAGAATTTGTTGTTCTATTTATGGAAGCTGAAGAGGATTGTAATAAATCGAAAGCGCTTCTTTATTTTAAAGTTGTTTAGTGAATTATTTACCTTTGTTTATCTCCTGCCATAGTGCTGAATGATTTTTTGATAGTTTTCTTAATGTTGGCAGTGTATTTATTTATTTTGTTTCATAGAATAGAACATATTTAAAATTAAAAATTATAAATATAACTAATAACAGAATAAACATATAAGCTCATACAGAGACTCTTTTTGACATTATATTATTTATATGGACGGAGAAGGGGGTAATAGAATACCGCGGTATAAACAAAACTCTATAGGTTAAATTCTCAAATATTCTCTTTCACTGCACATTTCCATGCTAAGCTTAGCTCATCAGCTTGTCTAATATTAATCACATTGTTAGTTTTACTAGATCTTAAAATCTCCAGTTTTTCTCTCAGGGGTAGATCTTTACAGTTACTGACTCTTTTAACAATTTTGGCATCTTGCCAAGCAATGTCTATATCTTTATCAAATGCCCTCTGGACTAGCACTGTCACTAGATTACCCTTAGAAATACTGTCTTTATGCTCGTTCAGTATCCTTGAAATTCCTTGCAGTAGCCCCATACGTTAACCTCTGACTGATTATTGTCAACATTGTGTAAAGGTATTTTATAAACACCTGATTTAAAGCCTTTGGCCCTTTTATCTTTATCATTGCGTAGTAAACTAAAACCAGTGGGTGCTCTTTTAAAGGTACGGGACATGTTATTGGACTTAAGAGTTTGTCTAATGGTCCGACAGTTATGCAGTCTGTAAGGTATGGGGAACCTACAGGAGCCCTCTAGGGTAATCTCATTCAATGTAGCAAGCTCATTACGGTCGGTGAGGTAGGCTCTGCTTTCGAACTTGGTTTTCTCATTCATGTAGATGTTCCGCATAAATCGCATGCTGTATCCATGTTTCAACCCACAATTGTATATATGCTCAAGCTCCATTTTGTGGAGTGCCTCACTACTACAATGGGTAAAGCTTCTCTTAAAATAAGACGTGAAGGCAGATCTCTTATAAGTTCACAGGTCAAAAGACCATCTAGGGATAATGACGGGTGGCGGTAGGCTTAACATAGACAGTAGTGCGAATAACCCCTTCTGTGGCAATAATTTTTATATCTAAAAAGTTCACTTCTGTCTGGCTGACTTGCGTTACCTTAAGAGTGTCCATATTGTTTCTTGCAGAAGTGCTTGACTATACTCTCAGCCTTGTGGTTAGATTTCCAGAGTATAAAAACATCGTCCACATACCTTGCATAAAGGAAGAATTCATCAATCAGGCAGTGCCGAAGCTGTTTCTCGATCTCCCTAACCACAATTTCGGCTAACACCCCAGCCATGGGGCTACCTATGGGGACCTCTTTCAGTTGTCTGTAAAAAACACCCTTAATTCAAAATAGGATTCATGACAAATAAGATGTGCAATAATGCGGAGGAGGACTGGATCCTGGCATTCATCTGGGATATTTTGTAAGAGAAACCGATAAAACAATAAACAGGTTGCCTCCAAGTCGAGAGATGGGTATAAAAATTCAAAGTCTAAAGTAGTCATAAAATCTCTTCCGATGGGACGTACCTGGTGCAAATGCTTTGAAAAATCACAAGGGGAGTAAACCTTATACGGGTAGTCAGCCAGAATACTGTTACACCATTTTGCTAAGTATTTCTCTATGTTATACGTTGGGGACTGCAACTTCTCAACAATAGGTCTAACTGAGGGTGGATTTTTGTGGGTTTTAAAATACGCGAAAATTCTGGGACAGGCCGGATTAATAATTTTACACTAAAATTGGGGGTAATCTAGTGACAGTGCTAGCCCAGAGGGCATTTGATAAAGATATAGACATTGCTTGGCAAGATGCCAAAATTGTTAAGAGAGTCTTTTTTCTTTTATACGGTAAGCTTGGTTGCTAAATTTTGATTGCCCCTTTCCACTCAAATAGAGTACTAAGGGAGCCGTTCTGGGCCAAAATTAAATGCAAAAAGTAGAAAAAGCAAAGAACCATTCTAACTTAATCTACGTGATGACTATTGTTAGTAGAAATTAAGTACTATGTTATTAGAAACCTAGAACCATGGTAGTAGTATATCTAGAAAGTATGTTAAGAGAGAACTTATTTTAAGTTAGTAAAAGACTTATAACTGTGTTTCACACTGCATGTCAGTTTCTGTTTTGATAACGATATCATTAAATTATTCGCGTTACCGTGAAGGACTATTTCTTATGTTGGAGTGATAAAGCTGTAAACAATATCTACAGCTTCTACAGTGCTACATTCTTAACTTGTCGTTGACTATAGAAGTAAACAATTGGAAACATGCTAGAATCAGAAGAAAACTACTGAAACTACAAGAAATAGTAATGAGAAACACCAGGAAACAGCTGGAAACACAAATAAACAAAAGTACAAATGCAAGCTAAATTAAATAGTTCAGGGAAACAATAGGAAACACTGCAGAAACAAACAACTAGCCCTAGATAAGTCAAACCAATTGAAGAAGCAGGTGGAAACACTACAAAAACTTTTGGGAAGGCTAAAGTCAACTTTAACATGAGGAAACAAAAGGAAACAAGAATATCGAAAAAACATAAGAGATCAAAAGAAAACCCCAGAAATCATGAACAATAATGATCCTGCAAAAAGAAACTCAAACCTATAGGAAGAACCTCAACAAGGGGAAAGCCTGTTAAAAGAGTCAGTAACTGTAAAGATCTACCTTTAGAGAAAAACTGGAGATTTTAAGATCTAGTAAAACTAACAATGTGATTAATATTAGACAAGCTGATGAGCTAAGCTTAGCATGGAAATGTGCAGTGAAAGAGAATATTTGAGAATTTAACCTATAGAGTTTTGTTTATACCGTGGTATTCTATTACCCCTTCTCCATCCATATAAATAATATAATGTGAAGAAGAGTCTCTGTATGAGCTTATATGTTTATTCTGTTATTAGTTATGTTTATAATTTTTAATTTTAAATATGTTCTATTCTATTATGCATAATTCGTTTGTAATGCTTTTTAAAATCTGTTGTTCAACTGATGATAGTATCAAGTATACTGAAAACGTTTTTGATTTAATTAAAGTATATAGTTTGATAACCTACTGCTAAAGGTGCAGGTTTTGTTTTAAAAGTTGTCATTTCGAAGAGAAGCAGTTTTAGTAATTTTGAATTTTGTTGTATGCTCTTTTTTCACAATGTTCTCATATGTAATTCACTTTTCATTACCAGTTATCATCCAATCTAAGAAAGGTTTATTTTTGTTCTGAGTAAGCAGCAATGTGCAAATGATGATTCATTCATGTAAATTTTTTCACTTAACTCATGAGGCACTCATCTGGAATATTTATACACTAATTTTCAAGTTTCAAAAATGGTTTGTTTGTGTTGAGTTGAACTTTTCCATAATTTCTGATGATATCAAAAAAGGATCTTGCTGTATAATGGTCCTAAATATATTGTCATTAGGGTTTATACAAAAATATGTTTATTCTGTTATTAGTTATGTTTATAATTTTTAATTTTAAATATGTTCTATTCTATTATGCATAATTCGTTTGTAAATACAGAATATCCCATGAGGATATGGCGGCGTAATAAAACTAACCTAACCTAACCTGAAGAAAATCGGTGAGGCGAACGTCTGGCCCTCTACTTTTAAGCTTAGTAGATCATCTACACTATATGTGGCAGCACCTCTGTCTTTGGTATTAGTTAGGCTTAGAAGTCAGCTATCATCATAGAGAAGCACTCATGCCATATAATTGATGTGTTCTTCAATGTAATAGCAACACAAAAAAATAAAGGACTTCAGTTTCATTTATTCCCTAAAGATAGCAATACTCCACGTTTTTTCAGATTACTATTAAAACAGGAGACAGTATTAAAGCATACCAAAGTTTGCACTTGCATTCTCACGACACTGATTACACTCCATCGAAAATAACAGGTTAGTTACAATTATTACTTTTTAATGTTATATATATTTTGATACAAGAAACAGAAATTATTAAACACATCTATTTTAAAATATAGGTCTGTAATTAATGCTTCAATCAACTTCAGTGTTTTGCTGAAAACAGACATCAACCTCTCTCTTTGCTCGATGTGGTATGCTTCAATCAACTTCAGTGTTTTGCTGAAAACAGACATCAACCTCTCTCTTTGCTCGATATGGCTGATATTTCTTCAAACTAGTTATGGATTGTTGAAAGGTTGAAGTTATTCAAATGTTTCCTTGATATTACATTTATTGGTGAAAACTGTTCAGGTGATGAAAACGTGATGAGATGCTCTCTAAATGTTTTGACACAACTAAACTGCGGACGAGATCATGTTTTTGCCTGCAGAAGGTCTGAAATTTAATATAAATTAAATGTAAAAAATAAAGCAGCAATTATGAGCATACTTAAAATGTTCTATTAGAGCATTACATTAATATTATAGAAAAGTTAACAGCAATATAAACAAATTTAAAAAGTTACTATGACAAGTGTCTGATACATCATAAGCATTCTTGATGAATAATGGCAGCATGCATTAAATATCAATTTTCCTAAAATCGTGAAAGATTCTGACATATTGATATTTGTGATTTTCTTTTACAAATATGGTATATGAATAAAATAATGGCCTAATTGAGAAATACTTTCCACAAAAAAAAAGTCGTTATGTAAATAAAAATAATAAAGGTCAATAAAAGGTTATATACAACATTATGATCCTGCTATAAGATCTCAAGAAGTAATTTTTTACTATGAAGGACCTTTAATACATACAGTCTACTCGTGACACATGCTTACAATATGGTTTATGCAAGTTTATAATTAGCATGGCTTAATATCACTTACCTTTCAATTAACTCGACTTTTGTCCCAATTCTTTTTTGCTCCAATATCTTTTAATTGTTTCTTAAGCTCAGAAACAGTCAACTTACTAAAGTCCATAATGAACCAGCTTAACAATGCAGAAAAATAAAAAGACAAAAACAAACTGAGAGCGAAACGCTATGTAATAGCTGGATGCTAAACCTAAGCAATACCAAAGTCGTAAGTGGCGCTGCAAGTGGAGAAAATTTGCATGTACGATGGTCTGTTGCCTTACAGTTTCCTTGCCAGTACCAGCGCTGATATGTGAGGTGGCTTTGTGCAGAAACTGATTTTGCAATAAATTATTTAGTTTTCGAAACTATATTATTTTACTTTCCGATTTTTGTATTAAATATTTATATACCTACCAAGGCAATGGGATATTGAATGAAAAATAATGATATATCCTGAAAACTAAACGGAAAAGATGAATAAATGAAAGCATTCACAGCATTTATTGAAAAGGTAAAATAATACAATAATTTCGAAAATGTTGTTTATAATGATACTTTTCTAGCTTTTGCACTGGCAAATCTTTCAATGATATTAGTCGTGACTAATTCTATTGCGATTAATCATAAATTCAAGAAACTTTCTTGGCTCGTTGGTGATCGTAAATAATTTTTTATGATTTTTAATTTAGAAAAAAATTCCTTCTGCAGAAGTAACTGTAATCGGCAGTAACAAATTCTTAAATGAGATTGATTCATTTCCAAATGCAGCTATTATCATCAAATCAATGGAAATTAAAAATTTGTTTTTATAACCAAGTTGTTATAAGTTATCGTTAATTACTTTCAAAAAAATTATTAATTTTTTTTTTAAGTAATTAATTTTAGTGGATTTTTTCTAGTCATTTTTGCACTCCCAATAGTTTTAGTGCCTTTGTGCGGTGCACAACCTGCACACCCAGTCCCGCCGGCCCTGTTCCTTGCTTGATCGAAATTCAGATATAAAAATTGAATCTGGGAGAAAAAAGGGGTCATCTTTTCGTGGATACAAATTTTCACTTAACAAGTTCCTGGGTTGTAATTTTTTTCAAATAAGTATCAAAAAACATTGAAAAAATAAACATTAAATGCAATAAATAAATGCTGAACATTCATAAAAAGGCATTTCAAACTGTACACATGGAATTTCTTCCATGTCTACCTCTTCCTCTTCTAAAATTACGTAAATTAAAGCAGCGTAAATTAATTCGAGTATAAATTAATTCGAGTATTTACTACTAATGTATGACGCTCAACGGCTACTTTAGCGTCGACCAAATTCATGAATGAAAGTCAACTCATGATATCAAAATGACGTAGCTACTAATGTTGATAAGCGCTACTTTGTGTTATTGCTGACATTTTCAACGATTGACGTCATTACCATTGTAAAATTCGACGTTAACCAGTGTCCAAGAACACACCCCAGCTTTTGAATATTTTCAAATTTCAAAAGACATTCAATAAAATAATAAAGATTATCCTTTTGTTTCCACATAAATATTTTCCAAAATAATCTCATTCTTGGTCATTACCAGCAATACAATAAAATAGAATTAAACATTTGGACTAATAAATTTTAAAAATAATGTAATGAACTTAGTCACTATTTTCTATAATAGTAATTACATGTGATTTATAATAGCCAATACATACATCAGAAATATAAGATATATTCATAATATCCTCTGCATTGTTATATGAAACTTTTTAATATAATTGAATTTTATTACTTATATACTTTTTGTCTATATTTTGCTAAATCATGTACTTGAAATATTTATGCCTTGTGTGTAATATTTATTTTGTGTCTTAAATCACTAATAAAAAAATATATAAGATCACTTAATTATTCAATAAAGAATAATTAAGTGATTTTATATTTTTTTTATTAGTGATTAATTTAAAAAATATATCTAATATAATAATATATTTTTTATTTTATAGTACTACTACTATTTTTATTTTCAATATCTTTGTTAAAGATATTTAAATAAATTGATAGAATTTTACTATAAAATGATTATTATTCTAATAATTATTTTATTTCCAACTATTGAACCGCCTAATTTTAAACATTTTAAATTTAATTTTTAGGTAAAAGGGCAAAACATTGTGTCATTACATGTTTACACTGTGGAGCTATAAAAAGATTTCTCAATAAACCTGATTATGAACTATGGTATGATAAACCAGAATCTCAAATATCTGTTGAATATCTTGGTAAACACATTTCAAAATAAAATGATATGCTTAAAAATTTAATTTTTGCATTTTTATTTCTTTTTATTAAATACTTATAAGTATTGATTTTAATTTGTAACTATATTTTGAGTTTCTTATATAAATAACATTTTTTTCATTAATTCCATATAATAATAATACAGAAGTACACCTAGCCCTCGATTTGCACGGTACTCAATTTACACGGTTTTAAATGAAACAGTTTTATCGATAAATAAAATGAATACAAAAAATATCAAATCTGTTCCATATCTCAGCAATCTAGTTTATGTAATTTTTAAAAAAGTAATAAATAATAATTCACATTGTAAACTGTCGATGTCATTACAATGTCATATTTTTTACAAAAATAGATTTGATTAACCATTAACCAGAGTAAATGTCATTGTGTAAGAAATCAGTTGCAACAATACATTCAAAATCAAATAAAATCGTTTTGTCAGTCAGTCAACTCAATACCTTTCGTAATTTCACGGTGGAAATAAAATTGTTTTGTCAGTCAATCAACTCAATACCTTTCATAATTTTATGGTGTTTGTATTTAATATTTGTTCAATTTCCTAAACAGGTATATTTTTAATTGTTGTTTCAAATTTAAAATGATTAAATTATAATTTTAATATATAATTTAAAAGAATTTCAACCCTGCTGATCTTCTCTGAAAATGGCGTTTCACTTTTTTGGATTACTGGCAATATTCAAATCAGTGATTCATATAATGGCCAATGAAAGCTGATCTAAGAAAATTAGCTTAGTTTGAACATACATCTATCCCTCGATTCGCACGGTATTCAATTTACAGAGTTTTAAATGAAAACCAAAAAATTTTTTGGGGTTTTATTTGTTGTTTGTGCATTAGTCATTTATAAATTAAAAGAGTATCATATTGTCACGTTTTGTGGGTTTAAAAGTTCGTAGAGATTAAAGTATCATATTGTTACGTTTTGTAGGTTTACGAGTTCGTAGAGATTAACATAAATTAAAAGAGTATCATATTGTCACGTTTTGTAGGTTTACAAGTTCGTAGAGATTAATAACACAGAGTGAATAGCTATATTTTGTATAGTCCAATTTATTTACACACAAAACAAAATAATTTTGTATCACTATAACTAAATTCAATACAAAATCCAATAGATTAGTGTTGTATGAGATAATTATGTCTTTAATTCAGAATAACTCGCAGTTCTTCTTAGTCTACTTTCGCTTTCACAATTTATCGCTCACTATTAACTTTTACTCTCCAAGTCTCGCAGTTTAACTAAACTCAACTCAGGCTTGCAGCTCATCTGTTTACACAATTTTCCTACATTCTAGATCGTACAATAACTGTCGAGTTAAAAATCATCTTGTTTCTAGAAATTCTATAACAAATTTCTAGAAACAATTGAATTCTTTTATTGTTTTTATTTGTACAGAATATTGTTAATTTTTTTTTTTTATCGTATTCGGTTTTAATTAATGTTTGTTTTCATTTTCAAAAATAAATTGAAAAAGTATAAGCATTAAATTGTCTCTAAATGTCTCTAATGAACCAATCCCTTTTTTTTTCTTTAATCCTTATCTCATTTTACACGGTTATAATGAACATATCCTCGACTTTTCTTTATCTTATTTAGATCGATTTACATGGTTTACAGTTTAACTGAACACATCCTTCTATTTTGTATGAATTCAGCGTCTCGTTTTATACGGTTTCAGTTTGCACGATTTTTCCAGAAACATATCTACCATATAAATCGAGGGATGAGAGTGTATCATCCTTTTATGATATCTTAGTCAACAAATGCATCCCTTAGAAAAAGTTTAGGATCTTTCTATTTTGGCTACATAATTTTCTAAGAAAATTATATATCACCTCAGACAGTTATTAGCTGATGGCAGGATTTTGGGAGTTTTTTTTCTATTTTGTTTTATGTCCCTTTCCAATCAGATAGATTATTAAAAGGCAAGATCAATTTTGTATTTTCTTTTTAATTATTAAAGAATAAAAAAACATATGATATAATAAGTGTGGCCCTAGACTATATTTCATTGATACAATACAGCCCTTTCTTCCAAAAGTTTGCCCCCCTCTGTTCTAGAGTTTTGAAAATAAATAAAGTAAAATAAAAGTTTCTCTACACTTTAGTTAATGTATAATTCCAAAGGTATCTGGCATCTATAAGACACTTAAAATTTTTATCTACATCATGATGCATATTTGTTGTTTTTTTTTTCTATTTCAAATAAAAAAGTGCTTTAATAGATTTATATTATGATTATTAATAACTTCACTTCAGTAATGTGATATACCAGTAATATATATGATGAATTTTAACCTGTAATAATATGGCAGACACTGAGTCTGTATGTGACCATTCTCTGTGATAAGATTACACGGTTTCGGTTTGCACGATTTTTCCAGGAACGTATCAACCATGTAAATCGAGGGCTAAGTGTATTCATAATGACAAGAAATAGCATAAATACAGCTTGTAAGACACTTTTATGATTATTGTAAACAAAATTTTGTAAGCTTATATATATATATAAAATGCAATGTTTGTCTTTCCCAAACCACTTAATCTATTGCCACCAAACTTTGTAGGGTGACTTCCCATTTCCCTGCAGGTAACATAGGTAATTCAAAATCAAAATTGCCTCAGGATGAGACATATTGGGATCATTCTTTCTATCTGTTTTGCATAAGTTCTTATTGTTTGACTTAGCAGGATCAAATTTTGCAGGGTGACTTTTTTTTAAAGTCTTTAGTAGTACAGTACAAACCTTAAGAATTAAAGGTGATAATAAACATTGCATTATATTAATAATTTTTGTTAAAGCTTTTATAATATTCCTAAATCTAACCATTTAGACGAATTGGAACATGTAAAATTCGAAACTAGGGCATGGTGTCTGATCTCTATACAAAAGATGCATTTGTAAAAACCATCGCTGGTAAAAACAAAGACTGTTGCCATCTGAGTTTATGCTTTGGCGATAAAATACAGTATAAGAATTCCTTATTCTAGATTAAAATGACAAGACGTCCCTTGCATAGAATATGGTCACTCTATAATAGTAATAAAAGTAATAAACATAAACAAGTTTATGGTTTGGCGATAAAATACAGTATAAGAATTCCTTATTCTAGATTAAAATGACCAGACGTCCCTTGCATAGAATATGGTCACTCTATAATAGTAATAAAAGAATAAACATATACAAATAAATAAACATAAACAAATATATTTTATTGTTTTTCTTTCTTTTCCTGCTTTCTTTTTGCAAATTTTTTTATAATTTACTTTTTCATTGTTTTAAAAAAAATTCATTTTTTCTAAAAAGAATCTTTGAATTTTGTCCAGCCCCACACCCTATACCAGTGGTTCTCAACTACTGTGCCGCCAAAACTTTGACGGTGTGCCGCGGAAAATTAAGAATGAATTGTTTGTATGTATAAGAATTGTATGAATCATCATCTATCTATTCTATATTATAATTAGTCAAACGTGGCTGGCTGGAGTCCCTTTTTCGGATGAACCACTGTACCGATTTCTATAAATAGGGTATGCGGAAATCAGATTGACACCCGGATAAAGACATCTTTAAAACTTGAACATGGTAGGCCAGATATTTTTGTAAATGACAAAAAAAGAAAGATTATATATCTTATTCAGATCGAAATCACAAATCAAGATTTACTAACAACAGTTGAAAGTGAAAAAATGAAGAAATATGAATTAATGGCAAATGAACTGAGCATGATATGAGCCGCTCACTTGCCAAATCGTTAACTCTACAAAACGAAAAGTAGAGAAAAATGATAAAATATATACATTGTTTTTTAAAATTCCCTTTAAAATATAAATTCAAATAAAAACATTGCAGAATGTGTTATTACAAGTGAAGCTTTTATCTAACGACATGTAAAATGATAACGATTACTCTAAGGATTTACAAACATTGCAGAATGTGTTATTACAAGTGAAGCTTTTATCTAACGACATGTAAAATGATAGTAAATCCTTAGAGTAATCGTTATCTTAATTTTTATCACAATTTTTGTGTGACTGATGAATCGATTTGGCAAGTGAAAATAAAAAAAATATTAATAATAATACCATCTAATTGAATCTTCAAAATATTTTTAAAATTAAATTAATGCAGTGTATATTTCAAATGTTCAACAAAAGTTTAGTTGCCAGACAATGTCAGAGCATTGCAAGAACGAGGCCGAAGAGTTAAAGTTGATTCCCTTCATAGATTTAATATACTATGGTTCCCCCTATCCGCTGCAGAAAGCGGAACGATCAAAACTATCGCGGGGACAATTCCGCTTGCGGATTCCCACAGTTGCGGTAAGCTTCTCTTTCCCAAAGATTCTTAGTGCGGTTCCAATGACTCATTTCATGTAAAACAAAATGGACGGTAAGCAACGAAAGGCACACTATTTATGAAATGATATTAACTGCTGTAGTAAATGAGGAAATGTAAACAAAATCGAAGAAGAGAAAATATTGGATCGAAAATATTTAAGAAATACGAGTAATGTTTCCTAATCAATTTTAATTAAAGAGATGAGATTTAATGACAGAGAATCCCGCCATTTTGACTGTCAAGATTGCCAACAATTCAATGTTACAAAAAGTATGCATTGGTCTTGTTTATCTCGACGGATTTTACCGTCGCGGAAAAGTTGAATCCATCTAGACATTGTATGGTAGCGGTTTTTACGCCGCGGTATGACGTCAAAACCGCGCAGCTTTCGTCACGCGCGTATTTTTCGCCGCGTTTCCGTGCTAGTGGGAATAAACTTTTATTCGCAATCATCGAGTTATGGTCGCAGTAGAGTCTTCATATGGTCCGCCTTATTTTTGTATTTAATCATCTTTTACTTTGTTTAATATAATAAATTATTTATTTTACAAAGGCGTTATTCTATTAATATCCATATACAACAGTAACCGATTAATTATTTTTTATGACAAAATGAACAGCTTGCCATTATTATCTAATATATACCATTGTATTAAAAAATTATTTAACTAAATTCTTATTGTCGTATCCTAGATGACTAAAGAAAGATCTTGACTAAAATAAAAAAAAAATTATTGAATAAAAACTGGTTAGCCAAAACATTCACATAGGTGGTATCGCAAGTTTTCTACACATCTCTCAATTGATCCTTCCAATTTAGTGATTTTAAAAGATGTAAAATTATAATTTTAACTTTGAAGAATAAATTCAAAAATGTAAGACATTTTTGAATTTATTCGAGGCATAATACGACACTTATAAACGTTTGAATTGCATTACTGCCACGATTTACATTAGAATATGGAGTTAATCAAATTGGCTTTTGAAATAAATTATTTATTATTCGATGGCCAAAAAAATTGTCATTTAGTGGTGTTAAGTCTAATTATTAAAGAAATTTATTTAGAATATAAATTGTTAAGAATCAATTAAATACTGTGACACTAATATTTAAAAAATTTCAAAAAATGGAGTTAATCGATTTGGCTTGTGAACAGCTCATATATAAGTGCTAAGTAAAGATAATTTATCTTTACTTAGCACTTATATGTGATGACTTTGGATGATATTGTAACAACTTATCACAAAAATCATATTCAAGCTATCGATTTGCATCTAAACGTAAAAGAGTATATTCAGACTCGTATCCTCAAGAAGACTCTGGAAAACATCTTTAAAAAGAAACACGGATTTGGCGAGGAGGGTGTGGAAGACGACGTTGAAAATGTACTGAAACGGCTAGAGATAATCGAAGTTAAAGATGAATGAGTGCTAAGAGGATATAAAAATGAAACAACAGAATCCTATAATTAAATTATTAGTTAAAACAACAAAAAGTGAGAAATTTCATATTTACCAAACTTATTTTATATTTACCAAACCATATTTTGGAAATTAAACAAAAATCGCTTAAAAGTAATATATTCAGAGATATTTATCAAACTTACAAAATTCATTTGGGAATTATATATAATAGCTGGTAAAGTGAGAAATTTAGGTTAAAATTTATCAAACTCACCAAGATGATTGATGATTATGCATAATAACCGGCGATTATTCATAATCACAAATTAACAACTTTTACCGTAACATATACACGATAATAGTGGAAATTTTTCACATTAGGGATAACTCAAATTTGTCGAATTTATTTCATTCATTTCAAATTTCAGTATCTCTAAATTGTTATAAGGTACCACCGTATTTTATTTAACTTTCTAATCCGTAAATTTGTTCAAATGAATTTCAAAATAGCATAATCATAGTTTTAAAAAATATATTTAGGCCTATTAATAACGCAGCTTAAAATAATTTTTGGATATTTTTATTCATCTAAATAATTTTCATAAAATATAATGATTAATTAATACACATAAATTTTATATATTCGTGAGATTAGAAAATTCTGTCCAATCTATCTTTTTCATATTTATAAGAATAAGCATAGCTTGTTCGGCAACAAATTTATTCCAATGATTCTGATATGTTTTCAAAAGAACAGGAACCAAAATTGGTAACAATATGTTGTCATTGCTGTCTATTATATTTAAAATATTTTTCTTGTTCAACAAAGATAATGCTGATTCACACACAATAAAATTAGGACTAGAGATGCATTTTGATATTTGTTTAAATATTGAGTCATATATCTTCAAGAATTCGTTACTTGGAATATTAATAAGAATTTTTTCAGTTACTTCTAAGTATATTAGTTCTTTTTTGGTAGATAATTTTGACCAATATTTCAATAATGCTTGAATTAAAGAAATAACCAAACTTGGCTGTTTATGAATCATGATAAGCGCACAATTTGTCAACCATGAATAATATATGTATAAAGAATTCAATTTATATAGCGGAATAAGGATTTTCAAGAAGAATTTCTTGTGCTCTTCTTTTAAAGGTAGTTTAAAATTAAGAACTACATAGTTTAAGATTTCTAAAAGTTCCGAAATACCACTGAAACGTTCACTTTCATATATAAATGTCAAGAGAATATTATTAATTTTACTTCTGATGAAAGGCCTCATCTTAATAAATTTGCTGTAAATTTTATGGAGAACTATTTTCAATTTCATCCTTTCACGTGGATCTGGCGTATCGAATGTGTCGATAATATTCGATACGAAATTTTTGTTTATAACGCTTTTTATTGTGCTGGCTTGCAAATTAGTATACGATAAAAATTGTAACAATGCATCATAAACTAGCTCCAAATGAGGCCAAGAGGCTTCTAAGATCGGTGAATCGTTTAGTGGATCAAAATTAGTATCAAATGGAGATAAAATCCGAAAGATATTAAGAGAGATCATATCGATAAACAGTTTACAAGTTTCTTCTGAAAGTATTATTGTGGAAAGAGAAAAAAAGTTGATCATTTCTTGTAGAAGCGCTGATTTTATTTTCTTCTCATTTAAATCGGACATTTCATTTAAAAAATTAAAAATCCTACAGCATTGTTTGATCTTCGTTACAAATAAATGTTCTTTTTTAGAAGGATTAGATTCATTTTTTAAAAGAGGATATTTACTCATAGATATGTGAGTTGAATTACTGGAGATAAATGATATATTTTGATGGAAACGTGGCCGAAGTCCTGTTTCGGTCAAGATTCTATCCATTTGATTTATATTAAATATGTTAGTAATCATTTCTTTAATATAGTTTCTTCTTATACTATTTAATTGAAGACTTCCAACAAAGATGATTTTCATATTATTTCATATTTTAATTATTGATTATTAGGCCTATTTCGTATGAACAGATGAATTATTTAATTAATCTACCGTATATTTCATAATTCATTATATTATCCCATATTGAAAACATGTAAAATATATATGCGTTTTTAGTATTATGCATTTCAAATATAATAATATAGACAGAGCAGCAGTCCTCAAAGTTTTTTAATCATGCACCCTTTATCAGTAAAGAGAAATAACATGCACCGTATAAAATGTATGAAAAAATATAGGCCTACATCTTTGAAAATTTCTTCGTACTTCTAGGGGTGTGAACACCACACTTTGGAGACCACTAATACAGTATACTCTCTATAAATCATAAATAATATTGCGTATGAAATATCTTATAAATATTATTATTTATGATTGATGCATCTATATATTAGAGGTGGCCAATTTGTCTCTTCTTGTGGTTGATTTTTGTATATTAAGTATAATCTGAACTTTTTGTTAAGGAAACAGCATATGACTATACTGTATACTAAAAAATTTCTGCTAAATAAAGAAAATTTCCTTGACAAAAATCTTGTCAGGGGAACTTCCTCCATTCTTTAATGCGATATACGTAACAATAATATATCAAAGATGATAATATCTCTCACTTAAATGCAAGCAACGTGTTACATGTTTTCAGGTAGATAAGCAAAAATCAAGGAAAAAAATACAGATTATACTGAGATTTATTAAGAAAACTTCGCGATTGACTTGTTGGCCATGCTTAATCGTTACTATTATATTCAAAATGTATTAAATGGAAACCTTAATTGAAGCGAGTTGTTTTATGTAAATTCTATGCTATCCTATAGCCATCGATATATCGATGTCTATAGCAAATAGACTTCTTTTAAAAAGTCAAACATGGAGTAATATATATTTCAAAAAAATTATGCCAAATATAAAGTGAGCGAAAAGTCGATTTACCGTAAATAATACAATATGAGGATATAAGAATTATCATCTGTATAATTATTATTCCTATATTTCAGGAAACATTTTCTATATTGATTCTAAAATACATATCCTCTGTTTGTACTTTCTTTGCTATTTTTTCAAATTAGCCACATAATACAATTAAAATTAAATGCACCATGAAAAGAGTGAAACAGTGATTGAATCAGAGCAATGCGGCAATAGAAGCAGTAACTAAAAAATATGAAAATAAAAACAATTGATCCTTCCAATTTAGTGATTTTAAAAGATGTAAAATTATAATTTTAACTTTGAAGAATAAATTCAAAAATGTAAGACATTTTTGAATTTATTCGACTAAATTCTTATTGTCGTATCCTAGATGACTAAAGAAAGATCTTGACTAAAATAAAAAAAAAATTATTGAATAAAAACTGGTTAGCCAAAACATTCACATAGGTGGTATCGCAAGTTTTCTACACATCTCTCAATTGATCCTTCCAATTTAATGATTTTAAAAGATGTAAAATTATAATTTTAACTTTGAAGAGTAAATTCAAAAATGTCTTAGGCATAATACGACATTTATAAATGTTTGAATTGCATTATTGCCACGATTTACATTAGAATATGGAGTTAATCAAATTGTCTTTTGAAATAAATTATTTATTATTCGATGGCCAAAAAAATTGTCATTTAGTGGTGTTAAGTCTAATTATTAAAGAAATTTATTTAGAATATAAATTGTTAAGAATCAATTAAATACTGTGACACTAATATTTAAAAAATTTCAAAAAATGGAGTTAATCGATTTGGCTTGTGAACAGCTCATATATAAGTGCTAAGTAAAGATAATTTATCTTTACTTAGCACTTATATGTGATGACTTTGGATGATATTGTAACAACTTATCACAAAAATCATATTCAAGCTATCGATTTGCATCTAAACGTAAAAGAGTATATTCAGACTCGTATCCTCAAGAAGACTCTGGAAAACATCTTTAAAAAGAAACACGGATTTGGCGAGGAGGGTGTGGAAGACGACGTTGAAAATGTACTGAAACGGCTAGAGATAATCGAAGTTAAAGATGAATGAGTGCTAAGAGGATATAAAAATGAAACAACAGAATCCTATAATTAAATTATTAGTTAAAACAACAAAAAGTGAGAAATTTCATATTTACCAAACTTATTTTATATTTACCAAACCATATTTTGGAAATTAAACAAAAATCGCTTAAAAGTAATATATTCAGAGATATTTATCAAACTTACAAAATTCATTTGGGAATTATATATAATAGCCGGTAAAGTGAGAAATTTAGGTTAAAATTTATCAAACTCACCAAGATGATTGATGATTATGCATAATAACCGGCGATTATTCATAATCACAAATTAACAACTTTTACCGTAACATATACACGATAATAGTGGAAATTTTTCACATTAGGGATAACTCAAATTTGTCGAATTTATTTCATTCATTTCAAATTTCAGTATCTCTAAATTGTTATAAGGTACCACCGTATTTTATTTAACTTTCTAATCCGTAAATTTGTTCAAATGAATTTCAAAATAGCATAATCATAGTTTTAAAAAATATATTTAGGCCTATTAATAACGCAGCTTAAAATAATTTTTGGATATTTTTATTCATCTAAATAATTTTCATAAAATATAATGATTAATTAATACACATAAATTTTATATATTCGTGAGATTAGAAAATTCTGTCCAATCTATCTTTTTCATATTTATAAGAATAAGCATAGCTTGTTCGGCAACAAATTTATTCCAATGATTCTGATATGTTTTCAAAAGAACAGGAAACAAAATTGGTAACAATATGTTGTCATTGCTGTCTATTATATTTAAAATATTTTTCTTGTTCAACAAAGATAATGCTGATTCACACACAATAAAATTAGGACTAGAGATGCATTTTGATATTTGTTTAAATATTGAGTCATATATCTTCAAGAATTCGTTACTTGGAATATTAATAAGAATTTTTTCAGTTACTTCTAAGTATATTAGTTCTTTTTTGGTAGATAATTTTGACCAATATTTCAATAATGCTTGAATTAAAGAAATAACCAAACTTGGCTGTTTATGAATCATGATAAGCGCACAATTTGTCAACCATGAATAATATATGTATAAAGAATTCAATTTATATAGCGGAATAAGGATTTTCAAGAAGAATTTCTTGTGCTCTTCTTTTAAAGGTAGTTTAAAATTAAGAACTACATAGTTTAAGATTTCTAAAAGTTCCGAAATACCACTGAAACGTTCACTTTCATATATAAATGTCAAGAGAATATTATTAATTTTACTTCTGATGAAAGGCCTCATCTTAATAAATTTGCTGTAAATTTTATGGAGAACTATTTTCAATTTCATCCTTTCACGTGGATCTGGCGTATCGAATGTGTCGATAATATTCGATACGAAATTTTTGTTTATAACGCTTTTTATTGTGCTGGCTTGCAAATTAGTATACGATAAAAATTGTAACAATGCATCATAAACTAGCTCCAAATGAGGCCAAGAGGCTTCTAAGATCGGTGAATCGTTTAGTGGATCAAAATTAGTATCAAATGGAGATAAAATCCGAAAGATATTAAGAGAGATCATATCGATAAACAGTTTACAAGTTTCTTCTGAAAGTATTATTGTGGAAAGAGAAAAAAAGTTGATCATTTCTTGTAGAAGCGCTGATTTTATTTTCTTCTCATTTAAATCGGACATTTCATTTAAAAAATTAAAAATCCTACAGCATTGTTTGATCTTCGTTACAAATAAATGTTCTTTTTTAGAAGGATTAGATTCATTTTTTAAAAGAGGATATTTACTCATAGATATGTGAGTTGAATTACTGGAGATAAATGATATATTTTGATGGAAACGTGGCCGAAGTCCTGTTTCGGTCAAGATTCTATCCATTTGATTTATATTAAATATGTTAGTAATCATTTCTTTAATATAGTTTCTTCTTATACTATTTAATTGAAGACTTCCAACAAAGATGATTTTCATATTATTTCATATTTTAATTATTGATTATTAGGCCTATTTCGTATGAACAGATGAATTATTTAATTAATCTACCGTATATTTCATAATTCATTATATTATCCCATATTGAAAACACGTAAAATATATATGCGTTTTTAGTATTATGCATTTCAAATATAATAATATAGACAGAGCAGCAGTCCTCAAAGTTTTTTAATCATGCACCCTTTATCAGTAAAGAGAAATAACATGCACCGTATAAAATGTATGAAAAAATATAGGCCTACATCTTTGAAAATTTCTTCGTACTTCTAGGGGTGTGAACACCACACTTTGGAGACCACTAATACAGTATACTCTCTATAAATCATAAATAATATTGCGTATGAAATATCTTATAAATATTATTATTTATGATTGATGCATCTATATATTAGAGGTGGCCAATTTGTCTCTTCTTGTGGTTGATTTTTGTATATTAAGTATAATCTGAACTTTTTGTTAAGGAAACAGCATATGACTATACTGTATACTAAAAAATTTCTGCTAAATAAAGAAAATTTCCTTGACAAAAATCTTGTCAGGGGAACTTCCTCCATTCTTTAATGCGATATACGTAACAATAATATATCAAAGATGATAATATCTCTCACTTAAATGCAAGCAACGTGTTACATGTTTTCAGATAGATAAGCAAAAATCAAGGGAAAAAATACAGATTATACTGAGATTTATTAAGAAAACTTCGCGATTGACTTGTTGGCCATGCTTAATCGTTACTATTATATTCAAAATGTATTAAATGGAAACCTTAATTGAAGCGAGTTATCTTGTTTTATGTAAATTCTATGCTATCCTATAGCCATCGATATATCGATGTCTATAGCAAATAGACTTCTTTTAAAAAGTCAAACATGGAGTAATATATATTTCAAAAAAATTATGCCAAATATAAAGTGGGCGAAAAGTGTGATTAAAGATTTTGCAAATTTAAAATCCAGGAAAAAGAATTTTAAATATATTTTATTTTGATAATTTTCAATTATGTTTTAAATCAGGGATGCACACAGAGTCGGCGACCTGCTGCAAAGTTCTTTTATAGCGTCCCCCCTATATTTTTAAAAGACAATAGTGGTTAAATAATCTTGTAAGGAGCCCCCCATACGGTGGCGCCCTTATACTATGCATCACTTGCATCGTGCTTTGGGCCGGCTCTGGATGCACAAACCGCGGCCCTCCATTGATTGGTTGGCGGTCCGACTCACCATGTATTATTTTTAACAAGTCACACAATCAACGAAATATTATTTGTAGTTTTGAAAATGCATTTTCTAATAATATATTTCTGATGTGAAATTATTTGTACAGTGGTTCGATAATGTTTTAAACAATAAGGAAAAAAATGATTATCATATTTATAACAACAAACTTTTTTTTTAATTTTTACTGTATGTATGAGAAATAGGTAATATAAAAAATGCACATGCACACAACGTAGCACCATCGCTTAACTAATGAAAATTTAGAAACAGTCTTGTGTTTGGCTATTACAAATATCGAACCTAACATAAAAAAAATTGTTAAAAATCAATGCCAATCACATATTCAATTAAAAATTCTTTGTTTACTTTTGATTATGTTGGTTTGTAACATGTAGTTAATAAACATGAAATGATATATATCTTTTGTAGTTTTTTTGTTGGCCCTCCTATAAGTTACAGTGAATCTATGCGGCCCTTGGTCTTAAGAAGTCTGTGCATCCCTGTTTTAAATGATGCAATTTTGTTCTTTTCTAATAAAAATATCTAGATAATTTTTTTGTGGTAGGGGCTCGAACATTATTTTGCGAAGAGTCAAAAATTTTAAGTTCCGCCATTGCAGAAAACATTTATCTATTTTTCAGGAACGTTCCTATATCCTCAAATTGTATTATTTGCGATAAACTTTCGCCCATATTGTAGTTGATGAAAATATGAGTGATTCTTTTACATCGATTTTACTAAAAATCAACTATCTCGAGTTACCTGATTATTGCCGATAATATAAACTCTATAATAGAGAAGTTATCTCTTATATGAGATAAACTCTAATTTTTCTTAATCCAACTTTTAATAATCATAAATGCTTAAAATATACTAACTTATAATTGTATTTTAAGCTATTGGTTTCTCTAAAATTATCCTATAATCTTATTATTAGCACTTTTTAAAATACAAATCACGAATCAAAATTAAAAAAGAAGATTACCTGTAATTGGTCTTTTCAATATCAAATCCGGAAAATTGCTTCAAGATATTCATTTTTGAAGAGTTAAAGTGGGTTCACACTACTACCGACCGATTCGAGCCAGACCAATCACATTACTGTTGTTAGTTATGGAAACGTGACATCGAATCGTTCAAGTCGGTCGTAGTATGAACCCACCTTTAAACCTATAGGTCCATCGAATTGATTATTATTTTCATTTGATAAAAGATTATCATTTTTTATACTTTATTTAATTGATGCAGGAATAATGCCTGTAGTTAAAATTCCTTTCGAGAAACAAGACTCGACATCCAACGCACCGTTATTGCTTTTCTCATCTATAACAGTTACATGCTAACTTTCTTGTAATTAAGTGAAAAAAAATAATCATCATATACTTTATTGTGTTTACTGTGAATTAGTTGTTAAAATAATCCTTGATATGTCGCAGGTGTTAATCTATTTATCGCAAATTGATTAGTTTATAGTGTATTTAATACAATACAGCATAGAGAAATCTCATTAGTAATTGTGTTCATTTGCCATTCAATATAGAGTCTGCACCATTGAAGATAATTTTGATGACATATATTTTAATCTCACATCTTTAATCATTCCAAAATAAAGACGGATTTGTTTTCCAGATTTGTTGATTTTATTTAGTGCATTTCTAGTTCAAATATTTGGTCGTGACTTAATTCATATACTAAAGTAAATTACAGAATAATATAAATTAGAATATAAGTATGAGTGCGTTCCAAACCTCAGCAGCAAGTCATCAATGATTACTCTCTTTTGACTCAGAAATAATTCAACATCAGCTTGTTTCTGTTTCTGTTTGACGATGATAATGATTTGTTACACTCTCTAACTTTTATTCAATAAAATATTGACGATGATAATGATTTGTTACACTCTCTAACTTTTAAAATCTTAAGATTCTAGCAGGACTACTTTTTCTGCGACGTTAGAAAACGGTGTAAACCGATGTCAACACACTCACCACTTCTAGATCGCGATAACTTTTTAGCAATCGGTTTACACCGTTTTCTAACGTCGCAGAAAAAGTAGTTCCTGCTAGATCACACCATTTTCTAACGTCGCAGAAAAAGTAGTTCCTGCTAGATGATAATATTTTAAAAGTTAGAGAGTGTAACAAATCGTTATCATCGTCAAACAGAAACAACGACATTAAACAGAAACAGAAGCTGTTGTTGAGTTATTTCTGACGTCAAAAGAGACTAATCGTTGATGACTTGCTGTTGAGGTTTGGAACGCGCCCTATCTGATCAACGTCACTGGATTATAACAGTCACGTGAAATAATCACGTGATCATTATAATCCAGTTACAAAATTAATGGCGGATGTCGAGTATTTTGCTGTGTATTATTTCGATAAATTACTAAAATCCAGATTTTGGCAAGATTCGAGATTACCTGTCGCGAGTTTTCGCGGCGCTGCGCTTATATACACCATGAAGGTATATAATTACGTGGCGACGGCTACGCGGCGCGATGATGTGACCTCAGTATATCGCACTACTGATAGACGCGAAAACTCGCGGCAGGTAATCTCGAATCCTGCCAATTAAAAATTAAATAATATCAAATAAGGCAGGGATGGCCAATCTTTTATAGCTCATGCATCAATTGTTTCATTTTTTACTTAAGATGTGCCATATAAACTTATACCTTATTCAACCCTTTTAAAAATATGATAATATGGTTATATTTAGCACTTAATTTTATATATATAGTACAGTTCTCGATATCCCTCATTAATTTAGTAACTGAGAAGTCTCATTGAGGTCATGTGGTCATTATGATCCAATGAGTCTGCTCAATTACCAAAGACACAGTGGCGTAGTGTATGGGGGGCAAAGGGGGGCACCTGCCCCTGGCGGCACTTTGCTAAGGGCGGCAAAATCCCTATCGCTGAATTAATATTAAGAAGACTAGAGGAGGTCCAACTCCGCAAAAACTGTGAAGCTGAAAACGTCCGCAACAATATTTTGTGCAGTAGCTACCTACTGCGACTGCGAAAAGTATATGCCCCACTACTCTCCATAAAATGTTGTCTTTTAACAACACGTGCACAACTGTTTGCGTATCTAAAAACAGTTTGGATTCGCAAATTTTGTTCTTTGTCGATTATATTACCTTAGATGTAAGATCAGCAAGTGTCAGCTTTCCATAGTACAGATACTTTAGGTAAGCATAGTACAAATATATGTACCTTGCTTACCTAAAGTAAGGAGACACAAACAGTGGCGCGTTATCTTATGGGCAAAAAAGGCAATTGTCTAGGGCCCCAAAGATCCCAAATCAATATTTTATAAACTTATTTTTGTAGTAAAAAAATCGGAAATTAAATTTTGTTCCATACTGAGTTTTTGGTTATTCGAATCATGTGAAAAAAAGATATATATATATATATATACAGTACTGTATATACTGAGAAAATTTGAAGTTTAATTTATAACGATATTTATTTATGTAAAAATTATTAAGAATACAGGACAATTTTCAGTTTATTTTCAAATTATGTAGTTTAATAAATTCATTAGACAGACATTTAATATATTTTAAATAATTTTTAATTATATCGAATAAACACATGTCGAACACGATTTTCTGGCCACCTAATAGATGTTGCACACAAGATGCCGAAATTAATTATTATTGGCCATGGTCACGGTAACAGATGGCCATTTTACACAGTTTAAAAATCCTACAATATACTTAGGCGGATATTAAGCTGGCCACGGCTTGCAGGTTGACCACCTGCTAAGTTGGCCACCAGAACAGATTTCCTTGTATATAGATTCATCACCGATTTTCCAGTAGCAATACTTTCTTTAGGTCAGAAAAAATCACAGGAGCGCACTTGGAAATTTCATATTATTATTATTGACTTATTCAATAATAATAAGTTCAGAAAATGTGATTCGGATGAAAAAGTTCTGATTTTCCCGGAACTTTTTAAATAAATCTCTTACAATGTTGAAACTTCATTATCGCTCTTTCATTTCTGATAACATTAATTTCAAAATAATATAGTATCTCGTTTATTTCGACATTATTTTTATTAGCCTCGGCTTATTTCGATTTCTTTTTTCGTGATTTTTTCATCATTTCTAATCAATCTAAAATAGAGGACATATTTGGAAAATAAGCGATTATCTATTGTCCTTACAAAAAAACCGTTTGTATATAGATTAAAATTTATACAAAAACATATTAATGTTTGTAAAAAAATAATTACAAAATTCAACTAACGACGAAAGTTACGTCATTCCAATATAAACAATATTAGATTATACTATTGTTATCTTATTGTTCGTCTCTTAACAATAAACAGAATAGAGATCTTCAAAATGATCTGCATATCATAATAGTTAATAAAAGAAGGAATAAAAAATAGGTAAGTCAAACGTTTATATATTTTCGAATCATTCTCTAAATATTACAGATGAGTGTCGTAGTCTTTATAATTTTCAAGGCCCTCTCCCTTCATGAATGCGATCAATTAGATCACAAACAGCTTTGATAATCCTGATTATTCTTGGTTATGTTGTTACTTTAAAGTTCATACTATTCATAGTCGGATTATCTTTTTTTTTGACGCAAAGTATTTATATAATTACTATAATTTTCAGCTTGGAACAGGAATGTTAAGTTTTCACCCACCTAATCGTGTAACACGTTCTCAAGTTGCTTTTTGTATTCCACTAGTAAAAACCGTTAAAATTTTTCGAATGTTTCCATATCGTTTGTTCTATACTAATTTCTTTATTGTGTTATTTGAGTGTCTAAGTAATCCTTACAATGTATTTGTTAAGATTGTAATTGTAAATACGTTATCTAATCATTGGAATTATACATTTTCAAATCGGGTAGTGTAAATTATTAATTTTGTTTACCTGTAATGATAAATAAATAAATAAATAAATCAGCGTTTCTCAAACTATGGGTCGCGAAGCGAAATGCTGGGGTCGCAAAAATTAAATTCAAACACTTGAATTTCAGTTTATATGTAATTTCACAAACGCCCAATATTTAACATATGACAACGTATGAATTTTCAGTGTAGTTGGTTGATTGTGTTCATCTTAACAAGTGTGTAAATGATTTATATACTTATATGTTTTATTCCATATTTAATACCTGGGATCGCGGAAAATCTCGTAATTAAAAATGGGGTCGCAAAAAATCTCGTAATGAAAAATGGGGTCGTGAATGAAAAAAGTTTGAGAAGCGCTGTATTAGATTCTTGATGCTTTCTATATGATAGTCGGTTAGAAATCATAAACGACCGAATCTCTGTAATAATATTAATAACAAATTTTTTGTAAAATGATGATTATTTTTACATGAAAATTAAAGCGCTCATAAAGTCAATATACTGTACGTATATATAGTAAGTTATAAGAAAACCCGTCAAGAGCTTTTAATATTTAATGGAAGTTCAAGATATTCGTCAATTATAATGCATGCATTTAAATTATATAAACAACTTCGTGAGTCGGTACTTTAAATTAGAGAATCTTGTTTATACCAATATCACTTCTACTCATTTCAGCCACTATGTATATTACTGGAAGAACTCATCATCATCTTTTTTATTTAACCAGTTAATATATTATTCATTTTGTTTGAATGCCATGACACTTGTAGAAAATTGTTTTCTCATAAAATTTTATTATTTGGTGATGTGTGAATAACATTCTTCTCCTACTGGTCGAAGAAATTGAAAATTTAAGAAAAATCAAAAGAATTGCTCCTTTTCTCAATTTCTTGTTTTTTAATGGTGCACTGATTAATTGTCCTGTATTTTCTGGTGATTTAGTCAAAGTCAGATGATGAGAAATGCAGTTCACATACAGTACCTTTATATACAAAAATTAAAAATCTGTAATTAAAATGCACTAGGAAAAAAATCACGGTATCTTTAGTCAATATAATTTTTTTACCTTAGTATTTCGTGTTGGAATAAAATCAGGTCTTTTGTTAACTGAAATCCATTTTTTATGTAACTCTTTGTCTTTTGGAAAAGAATATTTGCTAACGTTTGGACCATTTCGATAATTCTCACGACAGAAAGGAACGTAGCACTTATACGACATAGAGAACTAAAATTATAGTGTAATTTTAATACACAACTTATAACATGCACTGATCACTAGTCAATTATCCTGATTAATTAAACATATATATTAATTAAACATATATATATAGTTCAAACTCAAGCCGGAAAGTCTCATATTTAATGCATTTATAGATGATATGATCTGAGTCTTCGGGACGCTACAACTTCAACTGAGATTGTTACTGCTATGTCCATGAGAAGCTTAAGTAACAGTTCAAGAGCCAATGTCCCGAGAGAAACTACGCTGCACGACCGATTATTACTGATTGAAAGAAACTGACTGTGAGCCGGAAGAGAATGTCCGTGATGAATTCAGAGATGTCTGACCTTCGATATCATTATAGTAAGATAAACATTTAAATGAATTAATATACGTATTATTGAATCACTTATGCTTTTCAATTAGTTGTGAAGAGCCAGCTAATGAATTCGCGATTTGGAGAGTAGACTGGCGAGGCGAGAGACCAGCCGATGTATTTGGGCTCTTTACGAGGCTTGC